>PVIA01008632.1:0-69598 GCA_004024845.1 Tonatia bakeri
AAATTAAAAAAAAAAAAAAGAGCCCTGTCTGGTGTGGCTCAGTGGATTGAGTGCCAGCCTGAAAACCAAAGGGTTGCTGGTTCAGTTCCTGGTCGGGGCACATGCCTGGGTTGCATCAGGCCAGGTCCCCAATAAGGGCGCATGAAAGGCAACCACACATTGATGTTTCTCTCCTTCCCTTTCTCCTCCTCCCTTCCCCTGTCCCTTAAAATAAAGAAAGAAAATCTTGAGAGGAAAAAAAAAGAATAAACACTGTTTGTGCTTGATAAAAAAAGAGAAAGAAAAATACTCATCATTTTTGATGTAATGATAATGGTCATTTTAATGCTTTATATGTCAAGCTTTTCTAAGGTGAAAAGCAAGTGATTAAGGTTCACGTGTAGCTCTTAGGCCACTAGTAAAAAGGTATGGGCCTATAGATTGTATACCCCCCTTTCCTTTATTATTTTTAAGATTGTACTTATTTTTAGGGAGAGAGAGAGAGGGAGAGAAACATCTATGTGTGGTTGCTCTCACACATCCCCACCAGGGACCCTGACCCGCAACCTAGGCATGTGCCCTGACTGGGAATCAAACCGGTGACCCTTTGGTTTGCAGGCCAGCACTCAGTCCACTGAGCCACACCAGCCAGGGGTCCTTTATTATTTTAAAATATGTAAATAATCTATGTAAAATATGTAAAAAAAATCAATTGTTTTTAAAAAAGCAATTTCAGATTACTTAAGGGTATGACTATAAAAAGAAAGGTAAAATGACCTTGAATCCCAGTACTGCTGAACAGCCATTACCAGCATTTTTAATATACCCTCCAAAATTTCCCTTTTGCCTATTTATTCTTCCAGTTTATAAAAGAGACTATTTTTTAAAAGTTTTTAAAAATTAATTTTTACAGCCCTGGCTGGTGTAGCTCAGTAGATTGAGCGTGGGCCTGCAAACCAAAGGGTCGCAGTTCAGTTCCCAGTCCAGAGCACATCCCTGGGCTGCGAGCCAAGCCCCCAGTAGTGGGAGTGTGAGAGGCAACCACACATTGATGTTTCTTTCCCTCTCTTCTTCTTTACCTTCCACCTCTCTAAAATAAATAAAATCTTAAAAAAAAAACTTTTACAGTTTTTCTAAGCGAGGGAGATCATTGTTGATTTCTTACAGAACTTGAAGATGCATTGAAATTGAGTGCATTGGGTTTTTTTGAAAGCTTTTATTTTATATTTTTAGAGAGAGGGAGAGAGAAACATTAATGATGTGAGTGAGATATATTTGTTGCCACTCCCTTGCCCACAACTGGGGATCCATCCTGCAACCCAGGCACATGCTGGGACTGGGAATTGAACTGGTGTGGCGGCCTTTTGGTTCACAGGCCGGCACTCAATCCACTGAGGCACACCAGCCAGGACAGAGTGCATTGTTTTGTGTTTTATATATTTACCTTCGTGGGTAAGGAATCTGTTTTCCTAAGATTCCCAAAGGAATTCATGATGCCAGAAAGTTTAAAATTCACCATTTAGAATAAAAAAAGAAAAAAGCCATACCATTATGAGAAATGGCAGTTTGTTTCATAGTCTCTCTGTTTTAATTTGCTAGAAGGAAAGGCCTGGGATTATGCATTTGCATAGACAATTTTCATTATTGCCAGTCCTTTCCTGTGAAGGGAGATTACATAACCAAAAGATTTCCATTTGGCGATAAAGAGCTTGGCCCATCCAAGAACTGTCACACAACTTTGGGGGAAAAAAGGTCTCTTCTCTTCCTTTTGTCATATTTACTTAAGATTATTGATATAGCTGCAAAGTCTTAGTAGTTGCAAAAAAATGTGAAGCATTTTGAAGACTGAATCATCTACGTAGGTCTAGGTAATGCTTGTAGAGTAAGCATATAGTAGTGACTGCTGAACAGTTATGGATTATTTATGCCCTTCTGCAGCCAAACTGGGTCGCCAAGAAACAAAGTAGACACAAAGCCTTGTGTCCATGTGACGTTTCTTCTCTCCATCAGAAAAGTGTTCTGAATAGGCAGAGTAGTGGTGCAATTGCTTTTCTACCCCCAGCTTTATTGAGAAATAATTGACATATAGCATTGTGTGAGTTTAAGGTATACAGTGCACAATGTAACAAATTATACACACACACACATTTACATATATATGTAAATGATTATCGCAGTAAGGTGGGTTAACACATTCATCCCTTCCCATAGTTACAAATTTTTTTTTGTGGTGAGAACTTTTGTATGAATTTTCTTAGCAACTTTCACATGTGCAGTAGAGCAGTGGTCTTTGTGCTGCTCTGCATTTCATCCCCAGACTTACTCACCTGCTAGCTGGAAATTTGTGCCCTTTGACATTTGCCCACTTCCCCCACCCCCTCTCCCTACCCTTAGTGGTAAAGTTTTTGTTAGGAGTTCAGTGGCACGGCATTTTAAGTGTTACTTGTAAACATCTGCTCCATATTCTTTAATATAACATTTTATTCATGGCACAAAAGGCTAAAATAAGAATTTCTAGTTATTTACCCAGATAAACAGATCAGTTAGCCAAGGGAGCATCATTTTCAAAGCAGACCAAAAAATAATTATATTTTCTTATTAATCCTAAGTCTTTGCTTATATCACCACCTAAAAATGTCGAAATAACTTACTCGAACTTCATTAGCAACATGTAGTTGCTACTTGTCTGTTCATTGTAACCTTTACATTACCTGCCTGCATTCAGTTTGTAGCCAGTGAACAGCACCCTCGGAAGGCAGGGGTGGTGTGGCACTCGCGGTCAGGTTACACTCGCCTGGCCCGTCGGAAGTAGGCATTTCTTGAATGAATGAATGACTTGTTGGAAAGCTTCGTCAAGTGTGTCTCTTTTCTCGTATTCACTATAACCACTGCTCCTTCTGCGTATAGTCATCTTTAGATTTGTATTCTGGAGAAATGAACAGTGGTTGTTTGTGGCTTCTAAGAAGAAGCCTCACAAATATGGAATATTTTAATAGTAAAATGTAGGGCAGGGCTACTAAATCAGGTGTTTGTGGAAGGACTTGAGGGATCTCTGAGCCCCCAAGAAAAATAGACATAATTTGGGGTAGATGAGGCCATTTTTCCCAGGGAAACATGGTTCATGGATGTATCAAGTTCCCAAATGGGCCTGTGGACCCCTAAACGACTGAGAACCAGTGTTTCAACTCAGAGTCCTTCAGTGGATAGTTGAATAAAGAAGACGTGTTACATACACATGCACTCTCACAGCGGAATGCTACTTAGCCACGAAAAAATGAAATACTGCCATTTGCAACATGGATGGATCTTGACAGTATCATTCTGAGTGAAATAAGTCCGATGGAAAAGGACAAGAACTATATGATTTCATTCATATATGGGATATAAAACAAAAGCAGCACATGAACAAACAAAACAAACTCCCTCTTCCCCCAAACTTGCAGATACAGACAGTAGAATGGTGGTCACCAGAGGGAAGAGGGACGAGGGGCAGATGAAGAGGGTAAAGGACAAATATATATGGTGGCAGGAGGAGATTACACTTTGGGTGGTGAGTACACAATAGAATATACAGACATACTATAAAGTTGTATATCTGAAATCTACATAATGTTATTAACCAGTGTTACCTCAATAAATTTAATTTAAAAAAAAAAAACCAATGCTTCAGAGGTGGTTGGTTTCAAGCTTCAAGGGTAAGAAAAACATTGGTTAGTGGTGAGGAAGTCAAATGTCTCTTGAGAAAAAGTAGATGATTATATTAGAATGCTTTCAGTTTCTTGAAACCTATTCAAACAAGCTTAAATAAAATAGGAATTTATTGGTTTATATAACTAGGGGGGGAAAACCCCAAAGCAAAAAGGACTGGAAATGCTGGGTCCAGGACTGCTGAATCTCAAATGGTATCTTTGTACAAGGTTTTATTCCCCCTTGCTCTTTGTTTTCCTTTATATTGGGTTTATTCTTAGACGTGCTGTTTCTGTGTTAGAAATGATGGCTATCTACAGCTTAAGCCTGTTAGGCTCTTAGAGTTTGTGATTCCAGAGAAAGAGGTGATATGTGGTATTTTCCCAAATAACTGACATGTCCCAGGGAGGACTCTGACCAGTATGTTCAAGCCTTGTGCCCACCCATAGGAAGATGGATCCTTACCGATCCAATTTTATGAACTGAATAGAATTAGGGCGAAACAGGAGAAGTTCCTTTAAGGAGACATTGTGTATAGACAAAAATCAACTTATACAGTGATTGAAAAGCTTTAGGACAGAGGAACAAAAAATTTTCATACTAAAACTAAGGTATATTTAGTGATATATAAGGTTTTTTGTGAACTCTACCTTTTTCTATGTGGGTTTCAGTGTTTTACTCTGAGTTTTTTGTTGTTGTTTAACAAATATTTGAGCACCTGCTATGAGCCACCATCATTCTTTGTACTGGGTCTGCAACAACAAACAAAACCGAAAATCCCTGCCCTTATGGAGCCACATTTTAGTGAGACAAGGTCAATAATAAATATGGTAAATTACTAAAATACAGTGTTTCTGATCAGGATAAGTGCTATAGATGAAAAAAACAGGGAGGGAAGTAGGGAGTGGTTGTGCAGTTTAAAATACAATGGGCAAGGAAAGTCTTTGTAAAAGGCTGGGATTTGAACAAAAATGTTGAGGTGAGGAGGGAGTGAGCCATTTAGATATCTGGAGGAAGAGAAGTCCAGGCAGCAGGGAGCCAGTGCAAAGGCTTGGAGTGTCTGAGGAACTGCAGGTAGGGTTGTATCAGTATGTGAAGGAGTGGGGAAGAGGAGGAGGAAGAGTACTCGAGGATGACCTCAAAGAGGTGAGGGGATGGTAGATTGTGTTGGTCCGTCCTTGAAGGCTATGATAAGGACTTTGGGAGAATGTCAGCAATCATCTGATTTTGAGCAGAGGCGTAAACTGATCTGCTATACTTTTTGCTGTTGTTCATTTGATCTGAGTTACTTCTTAAAGGGTCGCTCTAACTATTGTATTGAGAATGCATTGTAGAGGGGGCCAGAGTGGAAGGAAACCAGTTAGGAGGCTATTGCTATTGAGTTGATCCAGGAAGTAAATAATGAGTGGGCACAGACCAGTCTACAGGGGGAGGTGAGGAAAAGTGGTTGGGTCTGAAGGTAGATTTGCGGGTGGACTGGACATGAGATGTTAGAGGAAGAGAAAAATCAAGGCCGACTCTAAAGTTTTGGGCCCGAGCAACTGACCACAGTAATTTAATGAGCTAGGTAAGACCAGGAGAAACGAGTGTTGACATGGCATGCTTAAGATGCTTATTAGATATTCAAATGCAGTTCAGTAGGCAGTTAGACATACTAATCTGGAATTCATTACTGGGCCAGAGATTGGCCTAGAAATTTGGAGGTTGTCAGCATGTAGTTAGTATTTGAAGCCATGAACCTAGATGAGGTCACAAGGAAATAAGAGTAAACAACGAAGAGGAAAGGTTGTCCAAGAACTGAGCTTGCCAGTGTTAGGAAGTTTGGGGAGAAGAGGAAGAACCAACGGAGAAAACCAAGAATGAGCAGCAGTAAAATAGAGGAGAAGAAGGAAGAGTTCTGGAAGCCAAATTAAAAAATTTTTTTAAAGAGAAAGGCATTTGTTTGTTTTTAAGATTTTATTTATTTTAGAGGGGGGGGAGGGAGGGAGAAAGAGAGGGAGAGAAACATCAATGTGTGGTTGCCTCTTGCATGCACCCTAAGGGACCTGGCCCTCAACCCAGGCAGGGAATCAAACCAGCGACCCTTTGGCTCACAGGCCAGCGCTCATTCCACTGAGCGACACCAACCAAGGCAAAAAATAAAAAGACTTTTTAAGGAGTGAGTGATCAGTTGTCAAATGATGCTGATTAAGATGAAGACTGAGATTTAATGATTATATTCAATGATAATCTCCTCGATGAAAACAGTTTTAGTAAATTAAATTTGGTGGGGATATTTCTAGCACATATTCTTCTACTTAGAAATTTATTTTATTTGTAAAGGATTTTATTTATTTATTTTTAGACAGAGGAGAAGGAAAGGAGAAAGAGTGGGAGAGAAACATCAATGTGTAGTTGCCTCTCACATGCCCTCCTACTAGGGACCTGGCCTGCAACCCAGGCAGGTGCCCTGACTGGGAATTGAACCAGTAATGCTTTGGTTCACAGGCCAGCACTCAGTCCACTGAGCCACACCAGCCAGGGCTTTTTCTTAGGAATTTAAATTCCATGGTTCAGGTACTCTAGAAGATTGTCCATTAATCAAATAATCATTTAACAAGTATTTATTGCTATTTCATCATCCTTTGGTTCTCCATTTGGTGTACATGTTAAATATAAAATATGTAAAAATTTGTAACTTGAATACAGATGGGCATGCAAGTATACTAGTAAAAGGATTTATATTTTGAGGGTAGGATATACAAATATGTAACTGCTTTGAATGCCTATTATATGAAGTGAAAACACTTTTATAAACAGATTATTTTGTCAGCTTTTCCTTCTATATTTAGAGGGTTTAAAACTTAATTTTTATAAACAAAAATCAACCTAAATTTATGATTTTGAGATCTTTTGAGTAGTTAATGCTGAATTTTGATACCAACAAACACAGGATTTGATAATGTTAAAAAATTTTCATTTTGCTAATGAAAATAATAAATATTTCTTTTATTAGAAATTCATTGAATTTGAAGACTCTCAAGAACAGGAAAAAAAGGATTTACAGACCCGAGTGGAATCTTTAGAATCTCAAACAAGACAACTTGAACTGAAAGCAAAAAACTATGCTGACCAGAGTAAGTAAAAATACCTCTCTTCATAAGTACACATTAAAGAGTGGGCTGTAATAGTGCAATGACTCATCCTGACATTTGACTAGGGTTCCAAATATATGCTTGGAATTGTCATCCCAGTCTCAAGAGTGAGACCTGGGAGCTAGGTTCTGTTCTTTTTTGTTCCCGTTTTCACATGGCACCCTTGTCTGCAGAAATGACTAAATCAAAAATACCTGTAAGACTTTCTGCTTCAATTTCGCTCTCAGCCTTTGTTTGTAGTTAACATTATGCTGTATCCACTATGCAGGATTCTTGGGTGTGTGCATGCAGATCTTTTTTTTTTTTTTTAATTGACTAATTTTAAAGATAGAATAAGAGACATTTATTGTTCCACTTACTGATGCATTTATTAGTTGAATCTTGTATATGCCCTGACTGGGGATCAGACCCACAGCCCTGGTGCATTGGGACGATACTAACCACCTGAGCTGCCCAGCCAGGCCCATTTCTTCTCATTTTGATCAAGTGCACGAAGTTTCATTGGTTTCTGTATTGTTTTGGGACTCACAAATGCAAGAGAAACTCTAGCTTTGAAGTATGTATAAAAAATGACTGAATTCTCTTTTTTCATCCTTTGTAGTGGAAAATTGAGGACATTTAGATGATCATTTTTCAGAATCATTTTATTTTAGCGTAATTTTATATATTTTTCTTGGTTTAAAACAATTACTGGCCCTGGCCTGTGTGGCTCAGTGGATTGAGTGCCAGTCTGTGAACTGAGAGGTTCTTGGTTCGATCCCTGGTCAGGGCACATGCCTGGGTTGCAGACTGGGAGAAGCAGTCTATCGTTGTTTCTCTCCCATGTTGATTACTATCTTTCTCCCTCCTTTCTCTTTCCAAAGAATAAATAAAATCTTTAAAAAATTAAAATAAAAAAATTACTATTTCAAACCCCAAGAATGGTATCCCTTTTTGGACTAATGAAAGTGGTCCTAATTAAGTCAAAATTAGAAAAAAGAAATTAGGGAGAGTTGTTTTTTATTTATTGTTGTTGACCCAATTACAGATGTTCCCCATACCTCCTTTCCCCCAAACCCACCCCTTAGGGGAGAAACTTGGGGGCCTATTTTCAGGTTTGATGCAGGCGGGCAGAGTGCTTTCTAGTTTTTCATCTCAGCACTGTGAACTTTCAGAATCTTAGGGAGCCACAGGTGGCCAGAAGTTACCCTTCCCCACATCACCCACCAGATGTACATACGGGCCTGCTGGTGAGGGACTGGCATGCAGGGTGGATAACCTTCACTACCAGGCTTGCATGCAGTGTGTGTGATAACTGACTGCTCCCTCTAGGACAATGGAAGAGCCTAGAATCACTGTGAATCTGGAGTTCAGGCATTCCGGAATTCAAAGAGAACTCAGGCAGCTGGCTGTTAAGCAGATGTCATAGAAGGGAACCGATGGATGTTTGGTAACAGAAGAGAACTAGAGTGATACAGAATAAGCCATGTGTCATTTCTAGACTGCTGTACCCTTTCTTTGTTAACACAGAATACACCAAATGACTTCTATCATTTTACTATAGAAATGTGAGGTCTTAGAGAGCTTCATACACTGACAATTACATTCCTGGAGTCACATCACTGTGGGTTCCACTCATCTAGTGGCAGTTAAGCTTTTGGTATGGTTTTTTTTTTTTTTTTATTTTTTTTTTTTTTTAGATTTTATTTATTTATTTTTTAGAGAGGGAAGGGAGAGGGAGAGAGAGAGAAACATCAATGTGCGGTTGCTGGGGTACATGGCCTGCAACCTAGGCATGTGCCCTGACTGGGAATCGAACAGCTTTTGGTATGTTTACCAAACATACCAAAGCTTGAGTATTTTCTATTTAAAGAAGAAAAATTAGCTGTTGGGGAAATTTTAATCCTAACTTGATTATGTTTTCGTATCAGGTATTATTTAGTATTTTAGAACCAAACACTAATGGCACCATTAACAGAACCAGCCTCTCATTATTTTATTTATTAAAGTTTCCTCTTGATTTCTGAAAGGAGTACCAAGTTTGAGATAAAGAGCTTTTTAAAATTACCCAGTATAAAGACACGCCTTGCCTAGAATTCTTTTATGCATTAATTAATCTGATTCTATGATAAGGGATTTATTAAAGAAAGAATTACCTTGTACTTTAAATTGCATTATTAATATTAAAGGCTGTTAAAACATCTCTTTTAAATTCAAAGGAGATACTGCTGTTTTTTTTCACAAAACTAACCAAAAGGAATGAATTACTAATTTTTTTAAATACACTGTATCTTTTCTATTACTAAAAATTTAAAAACCTACTTCCTGTTCCTTTCTAGTTAATGTAAATAACATATAGTTGTCTTCTCATTAAGATTTGTTATCCAGTCCAGTGAATCATCTACCTTTTTTGAAATTGTCTTGTTCTGTGGTCTCCAGTCTCTCTCAAAAGTACTGATTACTGTTTTCTATTTTAATTCAAAGTAAGTTTTAAAAATAAGGTATCTTTTCATTTTAAGGTACCTTTTTAAAATAATTGATACTGGCAATTCTCTAGGGAAGTGATGAGGAAATTCTTCACCAAGTAACCAAGTATAGGATGCGATCTTGAACTACATTTGTCCTGAAAACATTATTTTTGTTATTAATATCTCCCTCTGGGAGTCTCATATCTCATTTTGAGATAAATTTTGGTGTCTAAATTATAATTAAAGAAGTTACAGCTGTGGTTAATCATAATGGACCATTCAGCCCTGACTGGGGTAGCTCAGTTGGTTGGGCGTCTTGCTGCAGAGTGAAAGGTCATTGGTTTGATTCCCAGTCTGGGCACATACCTGGGTTGTTCGTTCGGTCCCTGGTTGTGGGGAGTATACGAGGGGCCACTGATCAGTGTTTCTCTCTCGTGCATCAATGTTTCTTTCCCTCTAAATAAATAAATAAATAAATAAATAACTCTGGTTGGTGTGGCCCAGTGGGTTGGGCATTGTCCCGCAAACCAACAGTGTCCCCATTTGATTCCCAGTGAGGGCACGTGTCTGGGTTACAGATCAGATCCCTGGATGGGAGCATGGGAGAGGAAACCAGTGTTTCTCTCCCTTTCTCCCTCCCCTCTCCTTTCTCTAAAAATGAATAAAATCTTTTTAAATAAATAAATAAATAAAATTTTACGGGGGGGGGCAAGCCACCCTCCCCCCAGACCATTCAGATGCCCAAAACTAATTAACACTAAATCTCTTGGTCCATGAGCTGACGCTGTAAGGAGCCTTCTTTAATGAATGTTTTGGGACTTACTCCCTTCTCCTATGATACCTTGGAGTTTTACTTTCTTTTCCATCCATCTGACTGTTTTCCTCTTCTATTTTTCTCTCAGCCTTCACTGGATATGATGTGAAATCTTATATCATAATTTTTTTCTTTCTAGTCTTTACCACATTTAAACATCTGAGAAATATTTTAGAGGGAAAATAGTTTGCATATTTTTTCATTATACTTCTTTAGTTTTCTTCCCCCAAATCTCCAATTATGTGTCAAAGCCCCTTATTTTTCAAAAAGGTGGTGGTTGGAGGTCATGTTTAAGTATCATCAGTCCCCTCTCCTCTTGGAAAACCGGGACAGGGAATATGTTTTTTTAAAGGATGAAAACATTTAAATGGGTATATATCATAGTATGTTGATTCTTTTTTGTATAATAGGAAACAGTGTCTGGACTATTTAAGATTCTATTTTGGTTTTTGAAGCATATGTAGTGCTTTTTGTTAAAATTACTGTAACCCAACCTATTTTTTAACTTTTAAAATATTTTAAATGTATTTTTAAGTGTTCCTAATATGTGGTTTTAAATAAAGCCACAGAAATTACTGATGAGGATACCTACAGTAGAGGAGGGATGGATTTTCTGGCTAGTGCCATTTTTTGAGTGCCATATGATAATAGTATCTTGTCTAATTTCTGTGCTTATACGTGTTCTAGCAGTGTAACAGTCTTTAATTTTAAAAGACTGTCAATTCCGACTTATAAATATTTTAGGGCACATGTCCCTTTTAAAAAGTAGCCACAGTAAAAGTCCAAGTTCTGCTTTGAAGACTGCTTCCTATGTTAAAAGGGGAAATTTTGGTTGTAGTTACTTGCTATTTGAGAAGCAAGAAAATATCAAGAAATAGGAACTGAATTAAAGGACACAGTTTACTGCCTGTGATAGTGTAGAATCTATCAGGCTGTCATATGATTTCACAGTATTGAGAAGTTGAGTCTGTAACATTTTGTGGTCATGTTTGAGTTTGGAGATTTCTGGTTGCTCTTTCTTCAAAATTTGAACTACATAAAAATATTTTTGTTTTTTTAAAAAATGTGTATTATTATTTGGGAGTAACAATAATACTTCTTGGTAGTCAACATCTTGTGAGCCTTGAGGAAGAATCTGAAGTATATTTGGAGTGGAATAAGGAAGTAGTGGATTGAGAAAGACCTTTTGGTGCTTTTCAACTGTTTAAGCAGTCTGCAATTAACCAGCCTTGCTATTCATGGTGTGGCAGTAATGGGTTCTTCATCAGAAGATACTTTCCATTCATTAGTTCTGTTGTATATTGAGTATCTCTCTCTTGTAAGTCCAATACCTTAAATGAAGCAAGTAAATATAGACATTTTAATACAGTTAAAAATATTAAACTACTATTGTATACCTGATGTTTAGTCTAGGTCTATGGCTGGGATATAGAAGACTGTTGTATGATCATTGCAGCCAAAGGAATCAGAGTTGTTTTGCGTGGTGGGGAAAGGTTATATAAATGACCTTCTAGTCTTTTTTCCATATGTAGTTTTTATATCACTGCAGTTGGAGTGTATATATAATTTTGTATCTTCCTTAACATTATCATATTTTCTTTGTTGTATAATCTTTATTATTTTTTAAAATTTACTTTTCAATTAGTTGGCAAACAATATTATATTAGTTATAGGGGTACAACATAGCTAATAGACATCTATGTAACTTATGAAGTGATCACCATTAAGTCTAATACCTATCTGATGCCATACACAGTTATTACAATATTACTGACTATATGTAGTCAGTAATTAATTTTTAAAATGTCTGCCTGCACCTATCATCCAGAAGCTATGCCATCTGTTAACCATTCTTTTTTCCCTGAGGAACTATGTTCTATTCTTTCCTCTAATGAGAATCATTTAATGGTCACTTTGTTTTGTTTTATATTGTCTACTCATAAATTCAGAAGAAACTTAGAAGTGCAGCCATAATGACTGGTTTGGATCTTACCTGGGTAGCATATTTAAATTGTTTTTCTTTCATCCTCCTTTTATACATATATAATAAATTATGATATGTTCTTGTAAGCTATCTCAAGTTTTTTATGGAATGAAAGAATGAATCAGAGTAAAAGCGAATATTGGTAAATTAAAAAAAAGCACACAAAAAAACTTCTGTTGGTGGTTGGACATTTTTTCCAGTGTAGTGAATCATACTGCAGTATTTTTTATACCTATAGGTGTTCCTCTCTTTATAATTTTCTTAGAATATATTTAAGGAAGTAGGTCAAAGAATTATGAATAGTGGTTCTTGATATATAATAGTGTTTGGTCATTTTTAATGTGAACAGAATTGAAGAAGTAAGGTTTAGTTGCGTATTTTATTTTGTTTATAATAACTTATGAATTTGAATCATTTTATGTAACATATTAGCACCATAGCTGATATAAAACCATTTACTATTCATTTTTTTGGGAAACATTTGTTTCCCTCAAGCTTCTTGAGTTTATATTAGATGTCTTTTCTCTTGAATTGTGGGAGAAGGAGGCAAGATTTAGATGGCAGTGATTTTAAGCTATTTGAAGATTCTTTTCAGATTCTGCCCATTCTTCCTTGAAATGAAAATGCCATTTTTAAGTATTAAATAGAAAATGTTTTTGACAACTGAAGACATTTGGGGTCGAGTCGAGTCTTGTACTCTGACCTTTCTACCCTTTGTGTTCCCTACATAACGTTCATTTCCTCTTTAGATTTGGTATTAGATCTTAGTCTGGTAAGAAACTTTAGCCCTGGCTGGTGTGGCTCAGTGGATTGAATGCTGGCCTACTAACCAAAGGGTCACCAGTTTGATTCCCAGTCAGGGCACATGCCTGGGTTGTGGGCCAGGTCCCCAGTAGGGGGCATGCAAGAGGCAACCACACATTGATGTTCCCCTCTGTTTCTCCCTCTCTATAAAAATAAATAAATAAAATCTTAAAATAAAGAAGAAAGAAAGACAGCTTCAAGCCTTTACCATGAAATACTTCTTATTGTACAGAAGACACTTCTTATTTCTTGGTCATAAGAATTTACACACTACTAACCCTGGCTGGTGTGGCTCAGTGGATTGAGCATCAGCCTGTGAACCAAAGGAGCACCAAGGGAGCACTGGTTCTAGTCCCGATTTTCGGTCAGGGCCCAGGCCTGGGTTATGCCCAGGTCCCACCTGGGGGCATGTGAAAGGCAACTGATTGATATTTCTCTCCCTCTCTTTCTCCCTCCCTTTCCCTCTCTCTAAAAATAGTCTTTAATAAAAAGAATTTACACACCAGTAAATGGAAAGTATAGGGAAGTTGTATAATCATTAACATAATTTTTGTTTTAAAGGAATAAATGGCTTAAAACAGACCACATTTGGGCATTATTTACAAGCAAGGTCTATCTATTAATGATATGACTGATATAGTGAGAATTTCCACAACACAGAAGAAAATTCATTTTTAGGTATAGTTTATACTGAAGTTAATAGTTAAGAACACCTAAATATTTTCTGTCAGTATTTTTCAAATCACTAAAAAAAAAGAAAAAAGAAAAAACCTTTCAGGCCAGTAAAAGGTTTTATCAGCCTCTTTATTGGCTTTGCAATTGACAATGAATATTAATATTCTCAGAATTTGAATAATACTATAATTGGTCACTTTTCACACTTTTAATTTTAGCTTGTGGATAGGCAATTCTATCTACATTATTTTCAGATGATTAAAGTATATAACTGATGACATACTTTCACTGAAAGGCAGCTTTAAATAAGGCAGATTTAGGAGTTTACATCTTCTGATTTTAAAAAATGACAAAAATAAAATTTGTTGTATAGAAAGTAACTTCTAGTTGATTTAATTTAAATCTAGTTATCTGCAATATTAAGAATATACATTTAGCATACTTTGCTTAAGGGTGTTTCTTTTTTTAGAGCTTGTCTATGAGAAGGAAAGCAGAAAATTAGGTGCAAGATAATTTTCAAAACACTTAACATGTCATTAGTTCTGCTTTAGTAGGTAACATCCCATGTGGTCTTCAGATGTGTTTTATGTTTTATTATTTGTATTTGGACTATTTTCATTTCTGTAGTACAGTGTTAGCTATTGAGAACCTTAAGGTTGTAGTTTATAATTAATATCTAAAACTAAAGCTTTCATAGAAAATTAATTTTATGAGTAAAGGTTAAAGGATTTATGGTGATTTACCTTAGAAAACAGAATAGAAATGACTGGGTGCTCCCTCAGACAGGTAAAAAGGTATAGCTAAGGAAGATAACCAAGTTGTTTTTCTGTTGTCTGGGCAGATTGAAATACAGAAAATGGTTGGTTGTGGTTGATCTTAAGGAAGTATTTCTTGACCATGGAGGGGGACACAGGAGTATGTGCTGAGGGAAAGCGTGGACTCTCTCCGCATAGAGCTTTTGGTAGGAGAGTAGTCACCCGTTTGTCATGTATGGCAGAGCAGCACCCTGGAGTCAGGGACTGGATCAGATCGCTAACGCCCCTGCCACTGGGGATCTTTGAAGTTATCCTACTCTCTTTTAGGGATGTGGTCATATCAGTTCATGAGAATACTTTAGAATTTCACAATGTGTCATTGATTAATAACATAATATCTGTCTGAAAATCCTTTGAAATATAGAGATATGGTGGAAGGCTTAGTTGGTAGAGGAGAGGTTTTTATTATTGTTTTGATGTGGTTGTCTGGGATTTGTTTGCTGTTAAGTAGCATTGGATTCTTACTTACCTGTTGAGACTTTTGATGGTAAATTCTTGAAGGAAAAGCTTCTGAAAGACCAATGTCAGTCTGCTGAGGCCAGTAACACTTGGATTGTCTGCCTTCCCTGAATAGTGAGGACTGAAAATTCCTTTTGAGAAGGCAAACCATGAGTTGGATATGGCGATCTAGCAGGTCTGTTTCTCTTTCTCCCCCGTAGGCCTATCAGCAGTCTGATGGGGCAGAAGACAACAGAGATGGAAGGTGTTCCAAACTTGGCAAAGGCCATCATTCTAAGGAGGTAAGCTCTGATTTCGAGCAGGTAGAGCAGGTAGCTCTTCCTGTCTTAATCATATCCCCTTGCTCGTTGGAAAGAGGGGTAGAGAGAAAGAGAATTTAAAACAAGCTGAAGTATCTCCATTGGCTATTATAAGGGGGAAATTTTGGATTAGTATTTTGATTCTTCTTTTTTCTTTGCCCCTCCCCCTTCTAAGGTTCCTTGTTTTGTTTTATTTTCTCCCTAGAATATTTGCAGTTTTAAAAAATGACTGATTAGTTATCTGTTGTTTTGGAATAGGAAGGATGGAGAGAATACTATTTCCAGTTCATCTCATGTTGTGGCTATTGTGATGAGTAAACTGATAAGGTTTTAGGATGTTTTCTGAGATCATTTTGAGGTTTGGGTTCACATGGGAACCATTATTAAGCAAGAAATGATCTTTTAGTGCACTTCAGATAAAATGCAACAACTTAAGCATAGGTTAATTTTATGGCACTTAGGGTTTTCAGGGGTGCGTACCATCCTTGCTCAGATGGGTATGTCTTTCCCACTTTCCCTTTCTGCCTTCTTCCCTTTGCTTTGCCCCTTACTAATAATCACTTGGTGGCATTCAGGTCTTTGAAGAGGGGCTCTTCCCAGCATTTAAAAGTACTTCTCAGTTAAATACTGTATCTCGTGGGAGTTAGGCCTTGAGAAAACAGAGTCCTTTGACTACGTGGTCATTTCTGAACATTGTTGTAAGTATTTTCAGAAAAGAGTGAGAGGTTATCAGTTTGTATTATATGATCTGTGGCTAACTCATATACTTAAAAAGATAATACTGATCTCTAGAATCGCAGCACAGGTAAAGGAAACATGAAATGTGTGAAGTCGTAGACAGTTTTTGTCAGGGCACTTGCTGAAGGCGTTAGGTTGGAGTGAGCAATCACCAGAATAACACGCGGAAAATCACCCAGAGTAACGAAGACGCAGACTCTGCCGCAAAATACATACGTGTTGCCTCAAATGGTGTGTGTTATTTGTTGTTCCTGTGAAGTTTAAGGTGGATGTTCCCCATGGATGGCCGGCTCCTTTGGCGACACGGGCTCTTTTCAGCTTTCAGCTTTCAGCTACACGTCAGCCAGGCATGTACGTGAGGCCGGAGGAGAGGGGGAGGAAGTGGAGCCTTATGCGTGGGAGGTTTTTATTGGGCCAGCCCAGGAGTGGCACGTGTGGTTTCAGTATATGTATATGTGTGTACCTGTATGTCGCATTGTCAGGATTAGAAAGTGTGACCAGGTTTTGCTCAGTCCGTCACTGTCTGACTTTCCCCAGACTGCTATTTTGAGAATACAAGGGAGCAGAGGCTACAGCAGAGACACCAGTCAGGAGATATTTGTGGTAATTCAGGCAAGAGGTGCTGTCTTAGATCAAGGTGAGTGTGATGGAGATGGTAAAAAGTGGTCAGAATCTAGGTTTCTTTTGAAGGTAAAACAGATAGATAGACTGGATATGCGACATGAGGGAAAGAGAAGAAATAAAGAATAACTGGAGATTTTCGCCCAAGAAGATTATGGGAAAGAGCAAAGAGGTTTGGGAGAGACAATCAGTTCAGTTTTGGCTTTGTTGATGTGGTTGGTAGTGGCCTATTGGAAGTTGTTTTGTATTTTTTATTCTCAGTTACAGCAACATTCAACACCTTCCCCTTCAATTCCAGGCACCATCCATGTCAGTACGTACAGATGCACTGCATTGCTTTTAGCACTGCCTTTTGTTGTTGTATTTGAAAAACGTGTGCTCAGGCAATACTTTGCACCCTTTACACATATTAACTCACTCAAGGCTAACCTCACCTCTGATGTGCTGTCATTATTCATCAGTTACAAATAAGTAAACTGAGGCCCAGAGAGGTTAACACACCTAAGATAACATAACTTGGAACTAGCAAAGCCACGCACTGCATTGTAGCCCATTGTATGGCTATCGTAATTCACTTCACCAACCAACTAATGACAGATTTGAGGGTAGTTCCACTTTGGGAGTTGTTATATGTTGCATAGAACATCCGTTTCCATGTCTTTGTACAGCAGAGCACTCTCTGCTGTAGCCTTTGCTCCCTTGTATTCTCAAAGTGTGTGTTTTAAATAAGAATAGTAATACTAGGTCAAAAGATACACACATTGCTTATTTTAGCAGTTATCACCAACATCACCTTCAGAAGAATAATTCCAATTTATCTTCCCAGGATGCCTATCTTTGTTCTTTTTATAATTCTCTTATCTGCTAACATTTTTGCTCAATTACCTATACAGGTTTTTTTTTTTTTTTTAAGATTTATTTATTTTCAGAGAGGGAAGGGGAGAAAAAAAGAAAGGGAGAGAAACATCAGTGTGCAAGAGAAACATCAATCAGTTGCCTCTTGCACACTCCAAACTGGGGACCCGGCCCCCAACCCAGGCATGTGCCCTGGCAGGGAATCGAACTAGCAACCTTTCCACTTATAGGCTGGTACTCAATCTACTGAGCACACCAGCCAGGACTACCTATACATTTTAATGATGAATCAACACACCTTGTTTGTAATGGTTCTGAATAGTCTGATTAAATCCTGTTGAATTTATAGCAGTTGCTGGAGAACATAAACAATAACAAGTGTTCAAGCCAAGGGAAGTTTCTATGTGAATGGAAATATACTGTGTTTGGACCAGGATGGAGTGAGGTTGTATTCCTCAGATTGCTAACTCCTCCCCAAAGGTAACCAGTGTCGTGACTTGTAATACATTTGATTAGTTCCATATGTGTTTACACTTTTTTTTATCCTCACCCGAGGACATTTTTTTTAAAAGATTTTATTTAATTATTTTTTGAGAGGAAGGGAGGGAAAAAAATAGGGAGAGAAACATTAATGTGTGGTTGCCTCTCGCACACCCCCTACAGGCGACCTGGCCCACAACCTAGGCACGTGCTCTGACTGGGAATTGATCCAGCGAACCTTTGGTTCACAGCACTCAATCCAGTGAGCCACACCAGCCAGGGCTTGCTTTTATTCTTTTTTTTCCTTCCTTTCCTCTCCCGCTCCCGCTCCCTCTCCCACTCCCTCCCTTCCTTTTTTCTGTATTTCTTTTACATAGAGGTGGGTGAGGGGGGAGAGAGAGAGAGAGAGAGAGAGAGGGAGAGAGAGGGAGAGAGGGAGAGAGAGGGAGAGAGGGAGAGAGAGAGAGAGAAAGAAACATCAACTGTTGCCTTCTTGGTCATGCGCTGACCAGGAATCTGACCCACCACTTGGGTATGTGCCCTGACCAGGAATGGAACCCTCAACCTTCCCATCTACAGGAGCACGCTCCAACCAGCTGAGCCTCACTGGCCAGAATGAACTTTGTATTCTTTTGCTTCTGCTGCTTTCCCTCAATATCCTGTTTGTAAGATTAGTCCATGATGTATCTAGCAGTAATTTGTTCATCTCATTGTTGGATAGTATTCTACTACATGAATTTTTAAACATATTGCTGTTGATAGTTTGTTTCCAGGTTTGGATTATTACAATAGTACTACTTTGAGCATTGTTTTAGCTGCCCTTTGGTGGACGCACTTATATACTTCTTAGCAATTAAGTTGTTTTGTCATAGGATTGTCAAATATTCAACTTTATTAAATCTTACCAGTTTTCAAATTGGACATACCAGTTTATACTCCTACCAGCAGTATATGTGAGTTCCTATTGCTTCACCAGCACTGGATGCATTGTGTTTTTCATTTCAGCAGTTCTGACAGGTATGCAGTGGTCTTGCATTTGGTTTTAAAATGTATTTCCATGATTAATAAAGTTGAGCATGTATTTTACTTGGCATTTTTATACCTTTGAGTTAAAGTACCTGTCTGTGACTAGGTTCTTTTCATAAGTACTCTACTTTTTTTTAATGAGTAAAATCTTAAAGTGGGCTCCCATATGTAAAACAGAGTGTTATGTAAAGAGCACTTCTCGAGAGGCAGCATCATAGCGTGGTAATCCAAAGCAGATTCTGGACCCAGGGCCTCCATCAGGAACCTGGTTTTCTCATTTGTTAGCTCTCTGACTGGGCACGCTACTGGACTCCTTTTTGCTTTGGTTAGCTCATTTCTAAAATGGATGTAATAGCACTTTCATCATAAGATTGGTATCTGGCACAAATAAGTTAATGTAACATACGTAGGACAGTGCACGGAACATAGTAAGTACTAATAATGTTAGCTGTTAGTAGTGGTAGTGATGGTAATATAAATTTATTTTACGGATTCATACCACATTAGCTGACAAGAATAACAAGGGTTTAGTGTGGGACTCAAATTTGAAATTGAAGGTTATAGATAATAGTCGTGGTTTATTTTAGCCTTAGCCTCCAGTTTTTGTTTTCTTGGTTGCATAATACCGAGAAAATCTGGAAGATGTGCACTTAAAAATAGATAAGGTTTACTCAGCAGTTTCAGGATTAAGGTTTTAGACCAGATTGACATGTCGTAGAAATTGTTACTAAAAGTCTCAATTTGCTTGGATTTACTCTTTTCATACAAAAAGCAGAGAAGTAGCACTAAAAATTATGGTTTTGATATGCATTATGTTATCACAACACATCTTCATTACAAGTTTGCTTTTTATTGTTCTCAGCCGCAGGATGAGGGCACCCGTGCTGAACCCTTGCCTGGCACAGCAGTGTGCATCACGGGGACTAGTGTGTGTTTACTCACTGGTGTAAATTCAATGAGCCGAATTAGAGATTTGACTAGAAACAAATCGGAAGTCAGAGCTACAGTTTTCCTAATTAGTAACATATTTTCAAGATACTCAAAGGTGGCAGGAAAAGCTGCACAAACCATTATGAGTTTAGCAGGCAGCACACACTGTTGTTTCGTATCTGCTGTGTTCACAGTCACCAATTATCACTTACAAACTGCCTTGTGTATTCGCAGGTAGCTGACCCTTACACCAGGAGAGTTTCTAACTAACATCAGGCGTTCAGACAGACTTAAATGAGTATCTGACAGGCTCCGCTAGCACCAGCAGTATTTCTCCCCAGCAGCTGCCTCTTACTACTTCTCAGCCAGTGTGGGCTCCTCCAGGCTGGCCAGTCTCCCCTCTCTGCCTTCCCAGCAGCATGGATTTGTGTTCCCATCTCTGTGATGACATTGCCTGGGACACTCTTGTCATCATCTATTTTGAGTGCTGCAGTTTCTTTGTGGTCCTGCTTGAACTCCACCTTCTCTCAGAGTCAGTTCTCTCTGTTATCATTCTTTTCTGTGAAATCCTGTCTGAGCAATCTAAAACTTTTTAGATTTTTAAAGACTTTTTTCTAGTCTAAAACTTTTGATATGAAGTGGTGCTCTGTGAGCACTTCCCCAAGTCAGTGCCCTCACAAATTCCATCAGCAGAGGGAGCTCAATAAAAGAAGATGAAGATCCCGGCAATTAAGACTCCAAGCAGAAGTATCCCAGTGCTTAAAAACGATGGCATTTTCACACACAGCTCTGTAGGGGAAAAGAGCTTGAATAATGTCAGCAATCAGTGATTTGGGCCCTAATCCCAGTTTAAAACTTCTGTGAGGTGATTTGCAAAGTGCTTTTGAAAGAGTTAATTTTATACCATTTAAAAAACCTGTTTAGGGGGATGACCTGATAAACCTATGTGTGTTAGGAGAAGCAATCTGCTGTTTAATTTTTTTAATTCCAGTTTATCTCCCCTCTGAAAGTTTTATTTATTAGGGATGATAAAACGAGGTTTCTAGCTTTGTGAAGAACTTCATAGACAGCATCGAGTCCTAAAGTTGCTAAGGATTATGGCTAACCCATTCCAAGATTTTAAGATGGAATTTTCAAGTAAATTTTTTATATTTTGTTTTGATTAAGTGTATGTATCTTAATTTCAGTTAGCAGACTTGAAGAAAGAGAAGCAGAACTGAAGAAAGAATATAATGCTTTACATCAAAGACACACTGAGGTGGGTTTTTGGGTCATTCTTACCATGCTGATATTGAGTACAAAAAACCTTAGGAATTATGTCTTAAGTTTTCTGTGAAAACCAGCTAGTATGGTTTTGGGGGATAATTTTCAGAAAACATTAAATTTCATGTAGCATTTGCCTAATTACCAAATGTTGGTTTTTAATGTTTTTTCTTTGGAATTAACATTTCGTTTGATGAATGAGTGTGCCTCCAGTAGTTGTTCCTTTGGCTGGTCCAGCAAAAACTTAGGTGTGCGTAATCAAAAATGTACACGATGCTAACGTGAGGGAATTGGTTTAGTTTATCTTGTTAACAGTTGATAGATGATGGATTGGCCAATTATATGTGGGATTCTTTACATGTATAATTCAGATAAAGGATTTATTTGCCTTAAGCTTACAACAAATAATATAAACACAAATTATAATGTGTTAAATCAAAATGACTCTAAAACAGGTTTTCTGCATGAAATTTCAGTATTTTAATAGGACAGTGCCTCCTACTATATCATAGCACTTATATATGTAAAGTCACAAAGCCAAAATTTTAATATTTTTCAGTATTTTAATTTAATAACCCCAGTACATAATTTATTAGTAAGTTAGAAAATGTACTTGTTTTTTTTTTAAACCTTTTTATGATTCTCTGTCAGCCTTTCATTTGTTGCTTTTGTTTATATCTCCTTAATGTGAAAATTGTTTCTGTTGTATCATGATCAGCTTGGGGGTCACATATTTAAATTATGAGTTTCCATAGATGCATGCACTATTTGTTACAAGAAAAAAGTAAGAATTCCTCTCTTTCTCCCTTTCTAGTCCAGTCTCTCCCATGATACAGATGGTTCCAGTCTTCAGCTCCCATTTTTTCTTTCACTAGTTTGTGTGATCTCTTATCCTGCTTCTAGTGGAGACCTATGTATTGTTGCTTTTCAGGGAGATAAAACCCACTGCACTCGGTTTTATTGGCTTTGGAATAATGTGCTTAAAACGTTCTTAGAGAGGGGTTTGAATTTCCTTCTGACATAAAGGTTTGATATCACTATCTTAGCTTACATAGCCACACACAAAGCATGAAGTGTCACAGAATTGAAATTCAGTGGCGGAGGGAAAAGATTGGCTACTGAGGGCTGGAACCATAGAGCTCTGGGAAGACAGGAACAGCTTCACAGAAGCCTTTCAGGATATAGAAAATACCCGCATTTTAATGAGATGGCACCTGGTGGAGATCAAGAGTGTTAAAACCACGATTGGTAAAGGCTTATTGTTGGTTCTTTTTACACCATTCATTTCAGTGGCTGAACAATGCCTTGTACATGGTGTTTACTAGTAGTGCTTATCAATGCTATAATTATAAGTATGTTTGGGGGAATATGTGTATGTACCAGAAATAAGTGATAGTGATGAATAAGCCTTTTTTTATTGACATTATAACCTTTGTAATAATTGAGGATTATTAAAGTATGTGTTAAACTGAAGTGTGCATAAAATATATGCATTCTTGAAAAGTCACCGTAAAATGAAATTTCATTGTTTTTCTCACATACTTATTTTATTTTACTTTTTACTTCATTTATTTATTTTTAGAGAAATGCGATGGGAAGGGGAAGCAGAGAGGGAGAAACCTCTGATTCTTGAATGGGTTGCCTTTCACATGCCCCTCAACTGGGGACCCAGCCTACAACCCAGGCATGTGCCCTGACTGGGAATCGAACCAGTGACCTTTCAGTTTTCAAGCCAGTGCTCAATTCACTGAGCCACACTAGCCAGGGCCACATATTTATTTAATAAAAGTGATGTTGCTATAGAAAAGCAACCTGACACCTTGAAATAAAAAGATGTGATAATTTTTCTGTCCTGTTCCTTCATAGAAGGATAGTTCTAGGAAGAAAAAAGATCCCAGGAGAACTCTTAAATTCTCCAGTTCAAGAGCTAGGCCTGTGCAGTATACCAAGGCTGACTTGGCGTGTAGCGGGGCGCCTCTTTTCATCAGGTCCTCCCCTTCAGTCCCAGCAGCTCCTACCCTCGACCCTGATGGGCTCCCTTTATTTTGCCCTGCCTCAAGGAAGGTTCATGTAACACCGATACAGCTGCTTTGATATGTGGGTTTGTTCCACTGGAGACCACATTTTTCTATATTTATACATCTGCCCAAGAAATGTCATTCAATTAGCAATTATAAATAGCTATCCAGTGCTAATGACCCAGGTGTCCTTGAAAGGTAAATTCTGGAAACCTTTAGGGAAAGAAAGTCTGAAGGACTTAACCTTCATTTTTTCACTATTATTACAAGCTAAAGTAAGCTTTTAAAATAGGCACAAAAATGTTTCAATAGCACTTTCCAACACATTGTTTGCTGCTTAGGGAAAATCTATGGCTATTTTTGTAACGTGAATAACTGTTCTCTAATCAAATCCAAAATTTTACACACATTACTGAAATTGCTTAAAAGAAAACATACTTAAAGAAGAGGGAAGTTGTGGAAATAATAAACATCAAGTAATTGTGGGGCACTCGGTGACATATGTACATACTCTTAATATTCATTCCCAAAAACTTGAACCCTGGTCTTACGTCAGGGAATATTTCAATGCATTCTCTCATTTTATCCTCTGATCAAACCCACTTTACATACTGAAATTTCAAAAGAGTATGAAGTGATTTGTCCCAAATCCCATGCTAGTATGTGACTGGATTTGAATCTAGGTCTGTCTGAATCCATTGTCTGTTTTCAGTAACGCTTTGGGGTTGTGGAACACATGGGTGTTAAATGTACTGGAAATTTTTCTGTGCCCTTTTGCTTTACGGCATCTCAGCAGCTTTAAGAAGAGTGGCTATGAGGATGTAGATGTTTGGCTGTTGGGCTGCATATGGAAGGGTTTAAGTTCAACACAAAGGGATCCATGCTACTGTCTTCAAAACCTCACTATTGCCTTTCTTGTTAGTTTTAGTCCAAGCTGACAGTCAACCTCAAATGTGAACATTTCTCCGGGAGGGAGGGAAGTTGGGATTTTTCAGCCTGGTGTGCTTGCAATCCTTTTTTATGACTGTAGCTATTGGTTGCTGACTCGACACCTGACTGTGTATGAATAGATGTGCATACCTGAGAAATTTAAGAGCTGCAGTTCTGAGGGGCGGGGGGGATGAGCTGGTGGACCTAAATTATCTAAAGCATCTTCCATTTTACTCTCCTCTCTTTCTCTTCTATCTGGCAGTACTGATCCTGCCCTCCCACTTGTGATTTTCAAAGACCAGAGCTACATTGTGAAGCCCTGTGATTAAAATTTATTTTTGGTACAATTTATATTTTCTACTCTTTTGTGCATTTATAGAATTAGTACATATTTTATTTCAGACGTCAGGAAATGCTTAAGGGTGTGGGGTTTTCTTGTGGGTGTGAGGAAGAAAAGACAATGAGCTTATTGTCTGCCTAGAGAACTGGCTAAAAGGTCACATCACACCGTGAGTTCTGTGAGGCTAACCTGCTCAGCAGGCTGAGCCAGAGAGGCCTGAGTTCTGGCCTCAAAGCCAGCCGGCTAGTGACAGAACATGGTGGGTGACTGACTGACTGGTCAGATAGGACAAGTTACTTTACCTTCCTTATCCTGGAGTCCCCTAAAACTCTAATACTGTTGTGAGGTTTAAATGAAGCAATGGCTGTAAATGCACTGGTTGACTCGTAGTTGGTGCTCAGTAAGTGTAAGCTGCTACTTTGTCACTGTTCTCTCCTAGTCTAGTGCAGTGGGTTGGAGCCAGTTTCATTGCCTAGGCCATTTTGGAATGGTAGAATACTGTATCTGAGTTGGGATAAGTCATTTGAAGGTTTAGAATTCAACATTTTCTAAATTAAAAACATTTTTTATTTAATCATTTAAGACAAGAATCAATCTGTAGCTAGACTATTTTGGGGTAAAACTGATTCTTTGTATTTTATTTATAATTCTTTTTATTCTATATTAAATAAATAGATTATTATAAAAGCAGTCTAGGGGAAGTTTCTGTTCATCTGAATTGCTTAATGAAATTTAGATTCTTCCATTGGAACTAACCAACTTTATATGATTACCATCCAGTATAAAAGAATTCAATTTAGGTTTTCTAAAACCTTTTGAAGATATAAATTGATATTTGGCCCAAACATCATTTTGTTATATTAGTCTCATTTAAATATTTTTCCTTAGCCCTGGCAGGTATGGCTCAGTGGATTGAGCGCCAGCCTGGGAACCAAAGGGTCGCTGATTATATTCCTCATTCCCAGTCAGGGTACATGCCTGGGTTGCTGGCCAGATCCCCAGTGGGGGGCAGGTGCAAGGCAACCACACATTGATGTTTCTCTCCCTGTCTTTCTCCCTCTCTTCCCCCCTCTCTTCCCCTTTAAAAATAAATAAATTTTTAGAAAGTAAATATTTTCCCTTAGAGTTCTCCCTGACACAAGAAGAAAACAGCTTATTATTTCTGGCTTGCTGCCACAAAGACAAACTGTATTTTTGCAAAACTGTTATTAAAGAGAAGATCTGTAAATTTAAAATAAGAAATGTATATATAAATTTAAAGGCTGAAAAACATTTTCACATACCACATTCATGTGATTCTATATTCATTTTTCTTTGCCTTGTACTTTTCTTGTTTGGACTAGTCTTAAGTGGGGAACAAACTTGATTAATTATTTATTTTAAAATGTGAGCCCTGACTGGTGTGGTTCAGTGGAATGAGTGCTGGCTTGTGAACTAAGGAGTTACCAGTTCGATTCTCATTTGGGGTGCATTCCTGGGTTATGGGCCAAGTTCCTTCTCTCTATCTTTCCATCTCTTTAAAAAAATAAAAATGTTTTTTGAAAGTTTGCGATTTGATAGAATTACTCATCTTAATTCGTGCATCAGAGTTCAGCATGTTTATTTGTTAATAATTTTCAAATTGGTTTAGATATTTCATGATTGTACATGAATGCCAAGTAAAATATTCACAACAAAAGTGTACTTTTAAAACAATTTTTAATTTTTTAAATTTTTTCTTTCAATGGCTATCTTTTTAACATGCTACAATGAATATTTAAATTATTAATATTGAAACCCACCTTCATACAGCTAAAGTTTAGAAACTTCCAAAGATATGCTACAGTTTTTTTTTTTTAAACACATACTTTTTTTTTTTTAAGATTTTATTTATTTATTTTTAGAGAGGAGAGGGAAAGAGAGAGAGAGAAACATCAATGTGCGGTTGCTGGGGTACATGGCCTGCAACCTAGGCATGTGCCCTGACTGGGAATCGAACCTGTGATGCCTGGTTCGCAGCCCGCGCTCAATCCACTGAGCTACGCCAGCCAGGGCGATATGCTACAGTTTTAAGAATTCAGGGAATATTCCCCAAAAAGATACTGACTTTTCTATTTGCCTACTCTTAATATTTATATTTCTTATATTGATAACATACCTGTTGTTATTTTTTTAAAAATTGTTATATTACAGTTGTCCCCGTTTTCCCCATTGCTCCTCCCCCCCATAGACAGTCCCCCACCCTGTCGTCCACGCCCATGGGCCATTTATACCTGTTCATTGATTAGACCCTTCCCCTCTTTTCCCCCTTGCCTCCCTCCCTACTTTTATTGTTTTTTTTTAATTTTTTATTATTCATATCATGTTAATACCTAGCAAAGGCTTTTTTTATTTTATAATCGAAACTTACCACATTTTACATATTTTAATGTCATATTTAAGTTTCTTAAAAGTGGAACTGCAGATTATCGAGAATCTCAATAGGAATGTAGAATTTCTTGGCAGTTTATAGACTTAATATTCTTGAAGTTTTCGCTTCCATATTCAACTTGTCTATCCAAGACACAAAATCACAGTGCTCTGATTTTTTATTTGTTTTAATGTGCTGCTATATAGATAATTAGATTAAGTAATGATACCAGTAATTTAGCAAAGGAGAAAATATATTGGCATTCTTTCAACTAAATATATAGAAATAATATGTAAACATCTTGGCATTGAATTAAATTAATTAACTTCAAAAGATCTTTACTCTGTGAATCCTTTGTAAAATAGAAAAGATCACCACATAAAGGTATGGTTTTGTTAAACAAAAGACTTTTACAGCTACAAGCTCTTCTGAGGACATCTTAGATTTTTCTCCTTGTCATTTTCTTCTCAAGTTTCATGTTAATTTTTGTTGTTTCCCATTTAATTGAATGAACTTCTCAGATGCCCTCTATTATTTATTTTAACCAATTCTCTGATCACTTCCCAAGTATCTGTGTCCTAATTTATATTATGTCAAAATTATATCATTTAATAGTATCACAATGTAAAAAAGTTTTTTTGCCATGCTAAGCAGCATGTTGCCTACTTTTATGAATACCAGCATCCTTAAATGTAAGCATTTGCATATTTCTTTGCCACTAAAATTATTTTTAATTGAGTTTATCAGGGTGGCATTGGTTAATAAAACCATACAGATTTCAAGTATACAGTCCAACAAAACATCTGCACACTGGATTGTGCATCCATCACCCAAAGTAAAGTCTCTTTCTGTCCCCGTTTATCCCTCCTTTGCCCTCTTGTGCCTCCCCCAACCCTCCCCTTCAAAATTTTTTTATTCTGACATTCTTTAAAACAAATTTTTTAATTGATTAATTATTTTTTAGAGCGAGAGGAGAGAGGGAGGGAGGGACAGAGAGACAGACATTGAGTTGTTGTTCCACTTAATGCATTTATTGGTTGATTCTTGTATGTGTCCTGACTGAGGATCGAACCTGCAGCCTTGGTGTATTGAGATGATACTTTAACCAACTGAGCTACCCAGCCGGGGCCTAATAAGCCTTTAAATGGAGCTATGGGTAATCTGATAAATAAGAAATTTATACAAAAATGTTTTCCTTGTTTTTTATTCCAGGTATTAGTCTTAAATTTTTGTGTTTTTTTTTTTTTTCAAAACAGATGATCCATAATTATATGGAACACTTAGAAAGGACAAAACTTCATCAGCTCTCAGGGAGTGATCAACTGGAATCCACCGCACATAGTAGAATTAGGTAAGCTGTGTTGTATGTTTGCCTCGAGAAAAAAGAGAAATGATCTGTCTGTTTCTGTTTCTCTCTGTTCTTTAATCCTGGAACAATAGCTAGGCTGATTCAAAAGCTCCCTACTGCGGTTGGAATGCTATAGGAAAGAATAGCATAGAAAAATAGAAACAACCTTCACCATTTCAAAGGTAAATTGTGAGCAATGCCATGTAAGCAGCATATTGATGTATTTTGATTGTTTTCTAGTAATGGAGATTACAGTAGATTTAAATTTTTCTGATGTTTAGGAACGCGGAACATTTTCATTCCTCCTGGTTAAAGTCCTTTTTGTTACTGAGAGGCATGTTTGAAAGGGTTAGCCAGACTTCTGTTCGATGTAGGAGTTTGAATAAATTATGTAGATCTTCAAGCATTGTAGCCAATGAGCGAAGCCAGGACTCTTAGTGGAGAGGAACATAGTTAATAGGCTGCCTGTCGCTCAGGATTGCTGCATAAATGCTAGGGGCAGCAGCTCTATGGTTATAAGGTGGGGAGAGCGGGGTGACGTCATCGCTTCGGAGCTGCTGCAGGACGGAGTGGGAAGCTGCTGCTGATGGCATTGTTTTCGTGGCAGCAGCTGAATGACAGATCCTTACTACAAAGATACCCCTTTGGCCCCCGTGTAGGCCTCCTGGTTCGGGCGGTTCACCATGCCAGCACAGCGCCATGAGTCCTGGATGCATGCTGCTGTTTGTGTTTGGCTTTGTTGGCGGGGCGGTGGTCATTAATTCTGCTATCTTAGTATCTCTCTCTGTATTGCTGCTTGTGCACTTTTCTATCTCTACCGGTGTGCCAGCTCTGACGCAGAACCTACCAAGGATACTCAGGTACTCCAGTCTCTCTTAGCAGCCCGTTTAGTTGTTTTTTATCAAGCTTCAGACGTCTGCTTTGTAACCATTTCTGTTGCAGATTGAAACAATGGAAAATGGCCTGAAGCTAGGGTTTCTATTTTTATTTGTATTCATTTGTAGACCAGCATTTAGGGATGCTGTTTTATGTTTGGATACTGAGGACTTCAGAAAAGGGTTTTCATATTGTACTTACCTACAAGTACAAGGTCAGTGTGGTCTTGTTTTAAGCAGAGTGTTGAAAGAGTGAGGGGAGAGCAGAAGTAGAGTGCCAGGTCCAAGTTCATACAACCTCTGGTTTAGCATAGGAGCTTTTAGGGGCAAATATCTTTTATGCTGGGACACGGAGTTGATTAGACAAAGGCTGGAGGTGTTTATTTTGTTCCAATTATCCTTGACTGTTAGCAGTTCAGTCGTTATTTTTGCAATTTTTGATAGCAGCTCATGGGAACTAATTTTTCTCTTAAAACAAATTATATTTTAAAGTGAAAGAATTTAAACCTTTTAGGGCAAGGAATGCATTTTCCTCCATTATTTACACATCAAAGTTGTGAAAGCTTTGCAAAGCCTATTCACTATTGTTTAGTCAGATGTTGCCCTTTCTTTGTAGACTTGGGTGACAAACATTCATGCCTGCTTGTGGGGGTAGTCATTAATCTCTAGCTTTTCTGCTGTTCACTCTACTTGTACCCTGTAGGAACCATCTCCTACATTTTAGAGGTTTATGGTTTGGGTTTCTTTTGTTTCTAACTCATCAAACTAAACTCTCTGATTTGTTCAGCTTTCCGCTTTGCACTTGGTTTTAAATGAAGGTTCATAGTGTATAGGTTTTATTATTTAAATGTTTACTTAAAATACTTCTAATTGTGGGTTTAGATAAATGAAGATGAATTAAAGTAGTAGTACATTTCTTCAATCTGTTCTTTTTAATTCACAGGTCAGTTCATATTCAACATTAGTTTAAGGCCCAGAAATTAAATTTTATGGTATAGAACTAAATACCTTGGTTTTATAAAAATGAGGAGAGATCTTATTAAATGTGTATATTTTAGTACGTGAAAGCTTTCTGTGTGTGTGTGTATGTATATATACACTTTTAGGAAATTAAATATACCTTAACTCAAGAATATACAGAATATTAAAATAAGACTAATTCGAAGCGGGTGAGAGGCTCTGTGACGGGGCTGCCTGGGCACACGTGCTCCGCCACAGACGTGTGAGCCGTGAGGCCTGTAGCAGATTGCTTGCTCCTCTGTGTCTGATTTTCCTCCTCTGAGGTTTTCACCCTCACCCCACTGGGTGGTTTTAAAAATCAAGTGACATGATCATTTTGTACTTAGTCAGTTATAAGGTATATAGTAAACTAAACAAGTAGATAGTTTTCATAGATACGCATGTGTACCCCCTTTTTGACAGAACTGTTTTAGCTTCAGTTATTTTACTGATCAAATAGCTTTTGATTAAATTCAGTAAGTTCCTTGACACAAAAGTTGCTGTTAATCTGAACAAAGATATCAAAGACTTCAAAATTAAAATTAAACTGTCAAGAAGTAGGTAGCTCCAAGGAAGTACATGGGCCTTGGAGTCAAACAGGTCTGACTTTGAACCCTATCTGCCAATTACCAGTGTCTAAAGTCTCTGAGCATCGCTTTTCCTAATCTGAAGACTGAGACAAAAACCCCTGTTTCCTTACGGAGATGAATGGGATTGTAGGTATAAGTCATCCATTTCAGTGCTTGCCACACGGTACTGAACATGTGTAATTTTTTTACTACCATATATATGATTGTTTACTTTAAATGTTAATAAAGCCAAAACATATTTGTGAAATTATTTATGCATGTAAGGTAACATTTCAGTGAACAACTAAAAAATGGATGTATGAAACTAAGGCCATTTTTAAAAGAATACAACAAGGATTCTGATAGTTGATGATAATTTTGTTTCTAGACAGTAATAGCACTGAAACATCTGAGGTTTAAATCTGCCACTTCATATTTTTCCATTTATCCCACCCTTTGGTTTCTTCTGTGAATTTTACCAAAGCAGTTAATGCATAGAGTACTAAACATGTATACCAACGTAGTGTAAAACCAGTGGTCACATTTTGGGGTTTCTTTCCAAAGTAATTTGGCTTGCGTAATTACATGTCCTTCTCCCTCCCCCTAACTCTTATGTAATTTATCAGTAAAAGGAGGAGAGAAGGGATGTATATAGTAAGATGATTTTTTAAGAGTTGGAACAATGTAAGCCTGAGTGTCATTGACAGATCGCTGCCAGTGGCTGAAGAAAATTCCCTCTCTATAGAGCAGTATCTGAATGATTAATAAAAACAAGATAAAGAGGTGTGAACAATTCTTGTAATTAACTGTAGTAGGAAAGTAAAACTTGGATCTACAGTAGACTCCTTCCCCCATTCGTTTTACACTTTTCCAGTGTTTGACACGGGTGAAAATGAATGGTTATTATCCATATAAGAAGGTAATTCTCATGATTGGCCTGTGTTTTGATTTCGTTAGCAGTGTGATGGATTCACGTGAAGTCTTTAATATATCTTCTTGGTTGTCTTTGTATTTTGGGTTAGAGAGCTTTCCATCAAATCCATCTATTAAATTCCCAGTCACTCCTTTGTTTATGTCATTAAGATTTTCGGTTCCCACAATATGTTCCCCCAAACTTATGGGATAAGCATCAGGTTAACAACTTGTTATTTTGCCAAGTATGGAAAACAAAACACTTTCCAATTGCTGTCATTATAATTTGATGAAAGAAAGAGCATTTTAAAATCAAAGAAGCAGAGAAGATGTAGAAAAGGGTCATTCTCAAGAAAGAACAGGTTCCATGATATGTGGAAATGTATGTGTAAAATGTGTACTATATTTTCCAATAATGATACAGTACCTAATGCATCTCTTTGCTGTGAAATTATGAAAACTTTATTGCTGAACCAGCATTTGGGAATAACCAGTATAAACAGAGTAGCAGATGAGTTACTTTAATTGTTGTCATTTGGTTGTTTTGGCAGCTCATCGTCACAGACTTGGATTTGGCATTAAAATCTAGCCTTTTATTGTGCTGCCTACCTGCATTCGAATTTTCCTCCCAAATCAAGTAGGAAAAGTAACCCAAGTGTGAGGAAATGATGAATAATTAACTCTAACTGATCAAGCCCTGTTTCATTTTCTTGTGTATACCACCTGAATAAAATGCAGTCTCTTGACCCTTTGCTCCACCTAATCCGAAGAAAGTGTTCTGGTAGTTTTATAGTCCTTTCTGATTGTCGTCAGTAATGGAGGGGCAAGCCCTTTGTATTAAGCGAGGGCACATTTCAAAAGTGGCTTAAGTTTCCTGATATAAAAATGAGTTTACAGAATAAAATACATACTTAGCAAAAATGAATACTTTGCCACTTTTATTTATAACCTCAGTGTTTCTATTCAAACTTAAATTACTACCTGTAAAGGTTGAATTTACAGTCCTAAACTTTTAGTGTCCCCTGCCTTGCCAGTTTCCACACTTTTGAGTTAATGACCTAGGATGACCTTGTGGTAGGCTTGCTTCCATACTCTCAGATCCCTTAGATTTGGAATCTTCTATGCATCAGCAAAGGTCGAGTTTCTTGTTGCAATTCTATTATTATTAAAATTGTAACTCTTGTTCATTGAAATCTCCCACAAAGCAATGGAAACTACAGTCTTTCATAGAATTTTTGGCCTCCTTGTTTGGAAAAACTGACAGTGGTTTTTTCATATGTACTGTGATTAAAAGGAACTCATGCATGGGTTCTTGCTTTAGGGGGATAATAGCCTTTTGAGCTCTTCTTACTATTTAATCAGTTACCCTGCTTTAGATCATATGTTCATTTTCCTTTAGGCAGAAAAGGCATACCCTGAAGAAGGTTGGGCAGACATTTAGGACTCAGTGTGAGGACCAGGGAAATCTAGAAGCAGAGGTCGGGTCACTTTCCACAGGAGGAGGAGGGTGCAAGTTATCCTAGGGCTGACTTAGCCTGAATGAAAATTTAGCAGTTATTCTCTCTGTGAAAGCAAACCACAGACTGCTTTCTGGGCAAGGAACTCATCAATAATTTATAAAATGTCTTAATCATTTCTTACTACTTTTCTTAGTTGATTTCTTCTGGCTGATTTAAACTTCTAAGAACCTATACTTTCTCTTTGGTGAGTCTGCTGGTTCGGATATGCAGACAGTATTATTTAAAAGTAATGATTCTAAAGTCTTAACAGCCCAGGTTTATTACTTATAATCATAATGAATAAAGAATTAAAAATGAATAAGTGCTTAATTTTTTCTCTCCCCTTTCCATATAGAAAAGAACGCCCTATATCATTAGGGATTTTCCCATTACCTGTTGGAGATGGATTGCTTACTCCTGACACAAAGAAAGGTGGAGAGACCCCTGGATCAGAGCAATGGAAATTTCAGGACTTAAGTCAACCACGGTCTCATACCAGCCTGAAGGTAAACTTTTTTTTGCTGAAATATTAGATTTATATTTTATAAGGCTTTTTAATCCAAATCGAAGTACTAGACAATCAAAACATAATAAAAATGAAATAGTTTGGGTACATTTTAGTTGGTAAAACTGTCTTTTCTTTTTAATGAGCTCTTCCCGAAGAGTTTCAGTTTTTACTATTCTTTTGCAAATTAACGATACTAATGACCAAAATTTCTATTTCATTTAGGCTACATATGTGAATTTAGGGTGGGGTGACCAGTGAACCTAATTATGTTTTTTAGAATTGAAAATTACTGCCACCTAAAATCCCTGGTTCTCTGTCAGAAGCTTCACAATTCAGTAAAGCTTTACTTTTAAGTAATTGGTTCCTTCCTCAAAACCTTTCATAAAGCAATATTCAAAATTTCATTGTGTTTCACTAAAAAGTCCTGGTATTGCCCTGGCTGGTATAGTTCAGTGGATTGAGCACGTGCCTATGAACCAAAGCGTCACTAGTTCGATTCCCAGTCTAGGGCACATGTCTGGGTTGCAGACCACGTCCCCAGTAGGGGGCACGTGAGAGGCAACCACACATTGATGTTTGTCTCCCTCTCTTTCCCCTGTCTCTAAAAATAAATAAATAAAAAAATTAAAAAAAAGTCCTAGCATTAATTCATCATGGAGTATATTCTTGACCAAGAGCTTGTCATCAAATAAGTTATAAATATGATATATATGTAGAATATATATCATATAGTATAATACATAAAGTACTCTAAGAATGGAGATATACTAATTAGTTTTTTAAAAATATTAAAGTTGTATTCTGTATCTTATAGTGGAATACTTATATACTTAGGAAAGAATGTTAATTATAAAAGAACCTTGTTACATTATAAAATCTACTCTGTCATAAAGCAAACAGGCCGCCTACAGTGAATACAAATGAGTTATTTACATCTTAATTCCTTTTCCTGCTCTCTTTTTCTCTCCAAAGTACTTATCATAGTCTAAGTATTTGAAGATAGCTTTTAGGATACTTCTAAAATACTAAGTTATTTACTTACTGACTTTGTTTCTCACCACCAAGAACATACAATCCATGCAGTTTGTTTCCTGCTGTATTAGCCCACAGTGGCTACTCAGAATACATTTGTTGAATGAATGAATGATTCATTTTAGATGTCAGGAAGACTTTTCTAGGAGGATATGAATGGTCTGTTTCCCAGCTCTAGGAGGTGGAGGTACTTAGAGTCATTCTGTTGACCTCTGAAATGCGCTCAGAGCACTAAGCAGTCAGTCAATACTCGGTAGCTTTCCTTCTCCTGAAGACTATTTTTAACAGTGGGACTGACCTCTCCTTTTTTCCCTTCTCTTTTGCTGTTGCTCATTTTATTAGAGCTAATCATACAGCTGCTCAGGATCAGTCCACAGTGATGCCGCCGGGAAACTCTCTCTCTCTGTTCTGCTACAGCCACACTGGCTCTTTTAGCTTGTCCGTAGGTTTAACAGATCTTCTAAAACACCATCCCAGTCGCCTACTTGCTGTGTCCCTTTCCCTAAACAAAATTAAGTAGGAGGGATACTTTTAGCACATCAAAAATGTGTACCATATGGAAACAGTATTTTGTTTTATTTTTATTTATTTATATATTTTAAAAAAGATTTTATTCATTTCCAGAGAGAGGGGGAGGGAGGGAGGAAAAGAGGGAGAGAAACATCAATGTGTGGTTGCCTCTCACCTGCTCCCCTACCGGGGACCTGGCCCACAACCCAGGCATATGCCCTGACTGTGATTTGAACCAGTGACCCTTCAGTTTGTGGGCTGGTGCTCAATCCACTGAGCCACCCCAGCCAAGGCTAACAGTATTTTAATTACTATACAAAAGGCACCTTAAGAGAAGAATATTGTAATTCTTTTGTTATTTAATCCAGTGACAGGATGTGACAGAACTTTGCTGGCAATTTGTAAACTGATTAACAGACTATTAATGTGGACTTAATCATGGGTGGGGTTTTTTTTTTTGTGTCCTCCCAGACACACTAAGGCACGTCCTCCCTAGAGAGTTTTTAAAATAAAATCCTGTCTCACTCTACTCTGAATATGGAGCCAGTAAATGAGATAAAGATAAAGGCTCAACAGATAGGGTTTCCAGGAACAGAGTTTGACATTATAAAATGTCAAAAGTCTAGTTTGTAAAGTAGGTCTAATCATCAGGACATGTTATATTATTTACCCAAGGCCTTGCTATTAACCAGAAGTCTTTGTCTAACTTGATGAAAGGCTGGGAGTCCATTTGGAGTGACTTGCGGACTGCATCATGTGTACCCCCTGGTCTCAGTTTCTGTGCGTGACAGGAACTGGTCCAGACTGTCTCTGATTTAAAGTAGTTTACAACTTTTGTTTGAGAACTTTAGGGATGATTGGCTATATTTAGAGCATGCTTTGCCTTCATTATGAAAAAATTTGAAAGTGAGAATTATAATTAATATTAACTTTACCAGCACAATTTTTTCTATGAATTCAGGTTAAGATGAAAATGTTCTGTGAGAAAACCTCATGATGGGTTCTAACCAAGGAAAGTAGGAAACTTTGTGGTGGAAGAATGGCAGTCGAGGGGATTTGCTAGTGATGGTAAAGTCATGGACCTTCTTTGTTGCTATATCGTAAATTTCTCATCGTAAGCCATTGGTAGTCATAAGGTTGTGTCTTCAGGTACTGGAAGACCTGCCAGGAACGGTGCTCCTAGAAGAATGTCCATGTTGTCCTTAAAAAGAAGTACTTCTGCTTACTGTTCCTTCATTTATCATATTCTTGTGGGGGAGGTCAACAAACAAGTAAATAAATGAAATAACACAATTTCAAGTATTGTTAGCACTATTAAAAGAAAGAGAGAGAAGGGGATAGAAAGTAACTAGTAGGGAGGGTGCTTATTTTAGAGTGGGAGGGATGTGCGCATCCGTGGAAAGGGCTGGAGGAATGGGTGTTTCGGGACAACCAAATAGCACCTGTAATGGCTCTTAGGTGGGGACAGACTGGCATGTTTGAGGAACAGTTTTTTCATCTTCACCCCACTCCTGAGACTTTCAGTCCTACCTGTTGTACCGACATCCCTTTTTTCAGGGCTCCCCAGAACATCAGTCTTGACGAATGTAATGGAAAATTATCAGACCTTACCCTAAACTGTAGCAGCATTTGACACATTTGAATACTCTCTGCTTCTTGAAATGCTTTTTCTTTTTTAAAAACAAGATTTTTTTTTATTTATTTGTACAGAGAGAGGAAGGGAAGGAGAAAGAGAGGGAGAGAAACATCAGTGTGTGTTTGCCTCTTGTACACCCCATGCTGGGGACCTGACCCACAGAGCAGGCATGTGCCCTGACTGAGAATCAAACCTGCAACCCTTTGACTCACAGTCTGGCGCTCAATCCACTGAGCTACACCAGCCAGGGCAAAATGCTTTTTCTTTTCTTTGTTCCCAGGACACAGCTCTTTCTTACTCACTTGTTTGCTTGGCTGCTCCGTCTCCATTGCTGCTCTTGGACCTCTTAATGTTGGAGTTCCCAGGCCTTAAAGCTCAACCTTCCTCTCCACTTAATGTGGGTCACTCAAGTTCCATATCTGTAGATGCCATCTACAGATCCCATGTTTACAAATTTGAATCTCCAACCATGGCCCTTTTCCCTAAATTCCAGACCTCAGCATCCAATTGCTTTTTTTTTTTTTTTATAGCTTTCCCACGTACATATTTGTATCTTGCTTAGGTTGCCACCAGTAAAGAAATAACCCTCTTTCAAGGCCATTCTAAATGCCACAGCTTACATGAAGCCTCACCTGATAGCCAGTTGATGATCTTCAAGCCTAGTTTAGAGGTCAGCTCAAGGGAAAAAGCAGAGGAGGTCTTTATTGCATCATTAACAGAATTTTTTTGCTGGGGACTTCTAGTGAAATTGGTAAAAAGCAGCTTCTTATGTTAAATGACCAAAACTGTACTGTTAAAAATGTATTATAAAAGTTAAGGCTAGGGATGGGCAAAAATGTTAAGGTAGGGTTGTTCATTCAATTGAATTAATATTCATGAACAAGCTGAAAATAAAAAAGGAATGGGAGAACAAAAGGCCAAGAATAACCCACAACAGTCCTGAAGAAGAATAAGAGCTTGGCCCCCTAGTCATCATGATGTTCTATAAAGCTGTAATTACTAAGATGATGTAATATTGCATTAGTTGCCCTTCCTCTGTTATTTCTGCACGTTTCAGTCATAAAGATACTAGGAAGGGCAAAGCAAGTGTTCACAGGGTGGGGTGGGGGGGTAAGTGTTGAAACCTGAGCAGGTTAGGAGGGTACCTATGTGGGGATAGCCTGCTATGGAGGTCCAGGCTCCTGTGGTAGCAAGGACATCCCTGCAGAGGGACAGCCTGGCTTGGAGGGGTGTCAGATCCTGAACACAGTGATGAGGATCTCCCCATGGAAGAGCCCTAGGCATAGGGTGTCAGTCTGAGCAGCTGAGGAAGCCCGATGCTTCCTTACTCAGCATCCTGGGGTGTGGGTGGGGCAGCCTAGAATGGAGAGGGGCAGAAGATGTAAAGGGAGAGAGAAGGGCATTGGCAGGTTTGATGGGTTTGTAATGGCAGTGAGGTGAAGCCACAAGGGACAGCACCCCTGAAAGTCAAGGGACAATAGAGTTTTAGAATGTAAGGGGTTGTTAGCAGAGTCAGCTGTGTGAAGTCAAGTGGGATAAGGACTGAATTTGTAGATGTGGGTTTGAATTGCAGGGTCACTAACAAGAGTGGATGTGAATTATGAAAGAAGGAAATGGAAAGCACAGATTACTGAAGGAAGGGGCTGTAGTGGCGGGAGAGAAAAAGGATGACTTGAGTTGGTAGGGTGGAGGGAAAAGTACTCTGAGAATGGAAGAGACTGGGTTGTTTGTAGGCTTAGAAGAAGAATCCAGCAGAGAAATTTAAAACAAGGGTGCAGAGGAAGATAATACATCAGAATAAATAGTAGAGGAAGGACAGGGGGAGGGGATCATATATCCCAACTGCATTGAAATCTGCTGTAGTGATGGGACACCTCAGTTTTCCTGGTTTTTTACTGTAACCCACAATGCTGGAGTAGATAATTGTGTGCATAATTTCATACTTGCATTTATAATTCCCATAGGTGAGATGACTGAGTAAAAACATGCATTTCACATTTTGATAGCTCTTGCCGAATCACCTGCCAAAGCAGTTGTACTTTCACTGGCAATGCTGTATAAATTCTTTATTGCTTTAGAAGTTTAGAGTTCACATATACCCCCTTTCTGCCCAAATATGGGAAGAGAGATACAATATTTTGACACATATCTTACATATAAAATATTTCTGCTTTTTCTAGACCTTGGTTGGTATCAATTTGGCAGTGATATCACAGGCTTCACCCAGTTGTACATACATATGTGTGTGTGTGTATCTGTACACACACATGTTCCCACACATGCCTGAGACACGTGTGTGAGTGTGTGCCTGTGTGTATATGCTCCAAAAGAGTCTCCCGGGTTGTTAGTAGAATGTGACTTTCAGAACTGAGAAAAACAATTTTAACTAAAAAAAACGTATTGGTACCCACTTGTGAAAATTTTTAAAGAGTTCTTTTAAACTCTGTGACTTGAAATACTTTAGTAGAACTACACGAGAAACTGGTCAGCAGGTCTGGTGGACAAAGCCAGTAGTCGCCGGGTGCTGCGTTCTTCGGGGGATGTGCTTCGCATGCAGAGCAGGAACTGCCTGAACAATCAGCGCGGCATTCTCGTTCAGAAGATTGTTTCCTCCATTTGTGGTCCAGTTCTTAAGTTGTTCTGTTTTTTAGTTTTCCCAAACTTGAATCTCTACAGTAGTTGAACCTTACTCCTGTATCTTTTGTGACTAAAGATTTCTCTTATAAAATGCATGTATAATTTTAAATTCTCAAACAGTGAAAGCTCCCAGTTTTTAAACAATGTTTTGTTTTGAATATTTTAGACTTTCGGAAAAATTGTAGAAATAATGCAGTTCCCATTTATCCATCACCTAGCATCCACCAGTGTTAACTAATCATTGTACAGTTACCCAGACTAAGAAATTAACGTTGGTACAATGCCATTAGCTAAACCACAGACTCGGATTTGGGTTTTGTGAGTTTTCTCACTGCTGTCCTTTGTATGTCCCAGGAACCAACATTTGTTGCTTAAATTATTCCAGCTTTGGACATTGGAACCTCTTTTCAGGGTGACTCCTGGACCCTTTTGACATGCCCCATCCTTTTTTTTTTTTTTTTTAGTCCATCTGGCCATCCTTTAAAATAAAATTTTAAGAAAACTGCTTTGTGTTGTTTCCTTAGTCTCTTCTAATATGTAACATTTCTTCAGCCTTTCATGACCTTAAGGCTTGCAGGGTACTATGAGTTATATTGCAGAATCTCTCAATTTGGGCTTTTCTGATTTCTTATGATTAATGGAGGTTATAGATTTTTGGCAAGAATGCTGCAAAATGCAATACACCTTAAGGGTGATGTTAACCTTGATCACTTAGTTTTGCTGGAGCATGTTGGATTCTCCATTGTAAAGTTACTACTTTTCCCTTTATAATTAATATATATTCATAGTGGATATACTTTAGGACTGTGCAGATATCCTGTTTCAGACTTTCATCCGCTGATTTTAGTATCCATCAGTGGATCTTATCTACAGTTACTATTGTGGTATTGCAATGCTGTTTTCTCTTTTCATAATCCTCTACATTTATTAACTAAAATTCTTCTGTAGGGGAAAATTGTCTGTTCGCTTTCCCTCCTTCCCTCCCTCACATTTTTTGCTCACATTTATCTTTATTTGATAACTTCAGAAACCAAACACACCTCCCTTCCTTCCTGTTTGTACTCATGGACATTTATTTTATTATGTAGGTTATCTAATTCTGTCATTTATTTTGTTGCTGAAATTGTTCCAGCTTTGGACATTGGGGGCCCTTTCAGGTTGACTCCTATACCCTTTTGACATGCCCGATCCTTTATTTTTGAGAACTCCCTCCCTCCCCAACCTCCCTTTCTTTCCTTTGTTCCCTCCTTCCTTCCTAAGATGCTCCACGCTGTTATGCATTTTCCCTGCCCCAGCCCCACAATCAACTTCTCCAAACAGCCCTTGTTCTTTTTAGTGGAGGGTGATATGTGGGAATCAAGATCTAGGTGCCAAATGTACTAGTTGTTTGGAATGTGATGACTTCTAGGCCCTTTCTTTGATGCTTTAGTAGTGTTTTCTCATTCGTTTATATTATACAGTACCTCCTTTTGCATTTTGCTATTAGTGTCTACAGTAGGGTAAAATAGAAATCAGATTCTAAGGTAAATGCATTATATGTTGTAATATTTCATGTTGCTTTTGCTTTTGACAGGATAAGGAATTTCTTCTGTAACATCATTTTTTGTTTATAAACTTTTTTGCTCATATTTATCTTTATTTGATAACTTCGGAAACCAAGCACGGCTGACTGTTGGAGTTTGAAGGAAAAAGGGGTGAATATTTACTCCTTTAATCTTTTTATAATTTTTCCCTGTTCATTTATTCATTCATTCCATTTTATTGAGGTATAATGACAAATAAAATTAAATGTACTTTCTCTCCCTTTAAGACCTTGTTTGGAGAAGGGGGGATGGAATTAGTTCTTTCTTAGTGGGTGTTTATAAGTGAGTTTTTCTCTTTGGCACATTTATTGGGTTGTATGTCGACAAGATGCTATTGTATGTTGAGAATGAAAATTAGTAAACCTAAACAACACTATTTACATATGATGGTGTTTAAAGCTTATATATTGATGTGACTTCTTTTTTTTTCTTTTTTTAATATTTTTAAATTTATTTTTAGAGAGAGGGGAAGGAGGGAGAAGGAGGGGGAGAAACATCAGTGTGTGGTTGCCTCTAGCACACCCCCCGCTGGGGACCTGGCCCGCTGCCCAGGCCTGTGCCCTGACTGGGAATTGAACCTGTGACACTTTGGTTCGCAGGCCCATACTCAATCCACTGAGCCACAGCAGCCGGGGCTTGATGTGACTTCTTTTGAAGTAATTGGCACATAAGCTTATTGACATTTAATGTTTAAAGAAGCTTTTAGAATAGGAAAAATAGCTTTGAATATTTCCTGTTGAAGAAAAATTACCTTGCTTTTTGCATTAAAATAATATTTGTTGATACCCCCTGTGTCAGGCACAATGCCAGATACTAGTAGAAATGCTGTTAAGGTAGTCATGGTCCAAATATTTTATAAAACAGGCTTAAAATTTTTTTTAAAGTTATATTAATATAGTTTCACAATTTTAAAGAGTATGGAAAGATCTAAAGTAAAACCGTAAGTCTCCCCAGCCCTAAATTACACTCTCCCCAATCATTGGTGTATCTTTGAGACCCTTCTCTTTTCGTATTCACAAAGATGATACGTATTAGTAATGTCTTTGGAAGATAAGTGGGTTTATTCTTTAAGCATTTTTCTGTAGCTTGCTTTTTGTTTTTCACGTAAAAATGTAGGTTCATAATGTTTTCATTTTTATAGAGAGTCACCCATTTTTTTCAACCTAACTTTTGATTAAATGAATAGCTGAGAACGGTTAAACACGATGAGAATCCAAAATTAGAGGTCATGTAAACAAATAGTAAGGGAGAGGCAATCCAGTCTCTGTAAAGTAAGTAATGTCTTGCTAATCCGTATATATATATATATATTTGAGAGAATTATCAGAGAGCTGACAGCTGTATTTTAGGCTTTCAACAAGAGTTTGATAAATTTCCAGACCAGGAATATTTAAAACTTGAAGCTCTTTGGTGTCATAAAGGGCAAATATACAGATAGAAATAAAGAATATGCATAAATAGATGTTTTGTAAAAAAGAATTTGAATCTTGGTCACCCTTTGATTATTTGTATTTATCTAAGAGTTTCAGAAATGATGTGAGGGGGAAAGGAGGGTGCAATAAAACATTTCCACATGCAAACTGGGATATTTCATATATTATATGCTATTATACATATATTATATATTATACTCTGCCGAAGTGAGCACTAAACTAGAATATTTAGTATGTTAAGTAATCAAAATGATTAGAATAAATTTCAGGAAGATGTCATAGAGTTGTCTGCATAGAAAAAAGGGTTAGGGGATGAACTGCTTATTGATAAAATATAAGATAAGATATGATTCATATAATGACTTCTGAACCATGATATTGCTTAGAGTCTTAAAGAAAGTGATTTTAAGTCAAAAGAAAAAGAAAAAAACCAACCCAACCCCTCATTTTAACATAGTAGTAGATAATAGATACATGGGTCCTGTCATCCTGAGGTAGTATAAGCCAAGGATACTTGGAAATATGCTAACATTTAGAAAATACATATTTTTCTTTTATAATCTTTAGCTCTCACCAGATCAGGAGTAGTCTTGAATCTCTGAAGGCTGGAGAACAGGAAGTGAGAATGGTGTTTCAAAACATTTTGCAAAAAGTATATGAAAGCGATTGACCATTGTCTGTTCATCATCTGGTGTCTCAAGACATCAAGCGTTCAGTTTGGAATAACGTCACTTCAGTGAAATACAAAAGAAAGCTACTTCCTCTACAGTGGTAGCCAGGGCTCTACCGTAATCCGTAATTTACTCCTGTGAAGTCAGCTTTTTCAAATAAGGGAGAGAAAATACAGTAAATCATGTGGAAGGGCAGCCTATTTACGTTTATACAGGTCTAGGTAAGAAAACTAGTATGCTTTGCACAAGTGTCTTCCTCAGGACAGCATGTAACATACTTTATGTGTGTCCTGGAGACAGCCCGGTGTCATTTTGCCATGGGCTGCCTTCCTGCTTTGAACAGATTTCTTTAACCCCAGTCAGAGCACCTTCAGCTTCATATGGCAAACACCTGTGGAGAGCCTATTGCATCACAGGTTTGGGGTGCTGGGTGCTTGGAATAGAAAGACAAATAAGATATCTCCGACCCACTTGGTCAGGGTTAATCCAGGTCCACTAAAGCCCTTTAGTAGGCAGGTCTGTGACAGTGACAATACTGGGAATTAAGATCTCAAATGCTCCCCAGATTTTTCTCCTTTTTAAGACTGAATAATATTCCATTGTATGTATATAACACATTTTGTTTATTCATTCATCTGTCAGTGGATATTTGGGTTGCTCCTACCTTTTAGCTATTGTGAATAGTGCTGCTGTGAACATGGGTGTGGTGGTACCTCATTGTGGTTTTGATTTACATTTTTCTGATGATTAGTGATATTGAGCATCTTTTCGTACACTTGCTGCCTTTTTGTATATAAACTTTGAATGACACCTATTTTTTTAAGATTTTTTTTTTATTTTTTAAAGGAAGGGGAAGGGAGGGATAAAGAGAGGGAGAGAAAAATCAGTGTGTGGTTGCCTCTCATGTACTCCCACTGGGGACCTGGCCTGCAACCCAGGCATGTGCCCTGACTGGGAATGGAACTGGGACCCTTTGGTTCGCAGGCCAGCACTCAATCCACTGAACCACAACCACCAGAGGTCATGCTATTTTTTTAATGTATGACTTAAACATGCATAGGATTGCCATTCCTTTGTAGTTAAGCATTGGAATTCCAAATCAGGTTCCTGTTTTTTTTGGACATTCTCCAGTGACATGCACAGCCTACAGTGTGAGAGTTACTTAAAGACTGCAGAGGGGAAAGGGGTTATAAAATAAGTACTTTTATCAGAGATCTGACAACCTTGCAAATATCCATGTTTGACACCCACATGTGCCATTGAAGAGGATATCTTAATGACATCAGGCAGTTGGAATTGATAGGCCAGCGGCCTTCAGAAAAGTTAAATGGCATTTGTAGTCAAGACTATTATCCAAAACAATACAACCTGCATATGACTGGCATAAAATAGTAATTGGAGGTTTTCAGGAGTTACTGATTAAATGTAAAATAATAGCATGCGACTCCCCTATAACTTTATATTGAAAAATTCATATAAATGCTTCTAGTTTCCACTTAGGTCCTAGTAAGAATTTTCCCTCCTTGCACATGAGCTTACTGTTGACTAAAAATTTAACCTTTTAACAGGTTAATATTGAGGCTTGTCTTTGTCCGTTCTATTTTTAGTTTGAGACTGAATTTCATAATTCCTTCCACAGGAGATACAATGCAAGAATATTGCACCCCTGGCCGAGCACTATAGCAGAGACTTCCCGTCTCAGTGCTATCTTTCTGAGTGTAGAGAGCTTTATGTCGCCTGCTTGGCAGACTGCGGAGAAATAGATCTTTTGAAAATTGTCCCCTAAAACTCCAAGTTTTTCCCTCCTTAGCTATTATGCTCTATCCCTGGGATCTACTTGTCAGAAGTATAGCCCACACAATGAGCTATTTTAATAAGTGAAAACATTTTTGTGTGAACAAAGTATAAAAGGGAAGTAAGCTTCAGATAAATAAATTTCATGTTATTTGAATTGCACAGGACAAATATAAAACATCATATTCTTCTAAACGTATCTTAATTTACCACTTCCTTGTGACCCTAAACCTTGAGATTTTTTTCCTGTTCCAGATTCAGTCACAGTCCTTTTTCTGTTTTAGGTTCGGCTCTGTCCTGGTTAATTTCATACTTTCAGATCCTCAAAAGACCTGGGGAGGAGGGCTTTGCCACACTGTTTATATCGTGAACTCTAATTGCTAAGTCACTTTTTAAAAAGACTTTATTTATTTAATTTTAGAGAAAGGGGAAGACAGGGAGACAGGGAGAGAATCATCAATGTGTGGTTGCCTCTCACATGCCCCCTACTTGGGACTCAGCCCACAACCCAGGCATGTTCCCTGACTGGGAATCGAACCAACAACCCCTTGCTTTACAGGCCTACATTCAATCCACTGAGCCACACCAGCTAGGCTGCTAAGTCATTTTTTTAAATGGTAAAAATAACTAGACCTTGGTGTGGAAGTGATAAGGAAGAAGAGGAACTAAGTTCCTTAAATTAATTATTTTTCAAATAGCTTTAAACCCTTATTATTTTCTCAGTGTAGACGAACTTCATACTTTCTAGGACTTTCTGAATCCACAGTCCAGATGGGTTTAATTGTTATTCATTAACACTCTTCATCAAGAGTGTGGACTGTTTATTTTACATTAACTTTCAGATGTGTTTTTTATATATATATATATATATATATTTTTTATAATCCTCACCTGAAGACATGTGTATTGATTTTGGAGAAGGAAAGGGAGAGAAATACCTATGTGAAAGAGAAACATCAGTTAGTTTTTCTCTTGTATGTACTCTGAGCAGGGACTGAAACCACAGTCCAGGCATGTGCCCTGATCAGGATTCGAACCCCCAACCTTTTTGTTTATGGGACAATGCTCCAACCAACTGAGCCACACCAGTCAGGACTGTATTGTATATTTTAAGCTTTCAAAGAGTGGGAATAGTGTGTTTGATAACATGAATATGAATTAACCATGCTGTTAGATTAACCAACATGATACCACTTTACTTTTTTAATGGAGTACACATTCAAGCAAAGACCAAGAGAGTGATACTCAGGGTGGCTTCTAGTTGTCTTCACTGTATATAGGCCTCTTTGGCTCCAGAAATATTACTGTCATTTTTTTCTGACACAACTCCAAACAAGCTAATTTGCTTGATCAGTAAATTTTTATCAGATGCTACATTAGGTACTAGTCACCAGGTCAAGGAAATAGCAATTTTGTCTTGCAATTTTAAGAGGGGAGGAGGTGATAGAGAATTGAACTACTTATTTCTTTGGTTTGTCTTCTCTTCCCATTGGAAATCAGCTCAGTATTGGACATACACAAAAGAAAATAGTTGGCTGTACAATTCGGCTAACATTATTAGCATATGTTAGTATTGCACTTTAGACAAATGAAGTTATCTTCAACATGGGCAATAAGGAATGGATAGCTTTTCATTCATAAATAGTATGAATGGTTTATTTAGAACCTGTTTACCGTTTCCTTATAAAAGTAACACGCGTATTAAATTTGGAAACAGAAAAGCATTATAAGCAGTAATGAATTTTTACTATCTAATCACTTTATATACTTAAAATTTTTTGAGACCCTATTATATAAAGATTTATATTCCAATTTTGATAACTTTTTCTATTTGAAAAATACATAAATGCTAACAAGAGCAAAGGAAAAGCAAAAATCACTTATCCTGCTACCCAGTGGCACTATTAAAATTGTTGGATATGTGCTAACAGAATTTTTTCTAGCCATCTATTTTTTTAATTGATGATACTGTACAAACCTTTGAATTCCCCATCTCTTTGTAAAATATTTTGTTTCCCACCTCAGTAATATTCTTCTGCAGTGCAGATTTTTTTTTTAAGAATTTACTTATTTATTTTTAGAGAAAGGGAAAGGGAGGGAGAAAGAGAGGGGAAAAAAATCCATTGGTTATTGCCCCTTATATGTACCTGCTCTGGGGACCGCACCATCAACCCAGGCATGTGCCCTGATCAGAATCAAACTAGCGACCTTTGCTTTGCACGATGCCCAGCCAGCTGAGCCACAGTTTTTAATTGCTGCACTGTATTTCTGTTGTGTTGGTGTACTGTAATTTCCTTAATTCCCTATTTTGGAGTATTTAAGTGGTTTCCCAGTTTTGAGGTTTGTTTGTTTGTCTGTCTTTGCTGTTACAAATGACAATGTGCATGCATCCCTGGTTATTTTTTTAAATACACATTTTTTCCAGTTTAACATATAAGCATTTTCCTGTGTCACTGAAAATTCATTTTAAGTATTATATACTAGTGTGGATAAATCAGTTTATTTTTCTTTTGATGGTTTCAGACTCAGTTTTGGTTTTGGTAAATGGATCAATATCTGTCATGGATATATGTTTCTTAAAATGATCATGAGCAAAAACAAAATAACCAGTAGCCAACCAAGTACTATTCAAGTCCAAGAACAATAGAAACTGTCAAACACTGAGAATAGCAATGACTTACTTAATAGGACGAAAGTCTGCAGCAAATACTTGAGTGTGGTTTTATCCGTGTGTGAAAGCTCAAGGCCACCAGGAGAACTAAAGTATCAAGACCCTTGATGGTAACTCCGTGCTGGTGCAGCATTCACCTTCAGCGACTGTCTACGTTTCTCAGTGTTTAAAAACAAAAACAACCCCCCACACACATACGTTTCCCCAAAACCTGGGAGTGGAACTGTGGCTCTGAGACTTGAAGGGAAGGGATAAAGAGCTCTCGGTTTGCACAGTAAATATCATTCCTTTTGCGTAACCTACGTTCTCATCTGGCAATTGATTTTATATTTGTTCAGCCCATCTTGGTGGAGGAATCTGTGCTACATCAAAATGAATGGTAGTAAATTAATATTGAGAAGCTGATAGAGATGAAAACATTTTAATATTTATAAAACTGAGAGTTTGGGTGATGAAGATGTCTTCCAGGTGCGGTCCCGTTCCTGTGTTTGCTGTCCGTCGTAGCACACAACAGCAATGCCAACCTACAGTATGTCTTTGTCTAAGACATTTTATCAGTGACTTTTTAAAAAAAACTTGTATTAAATTTTTTGACATTTACATTTTTATGTGTACATTTTTATGATACAAAATCTATATATGGAACTGTGTGACCACCACCCTGAAGTTAAACCATCTTCCGTCACCATGTATTAGGCCCCCTTGACCCCATCCCCCCCATAGTTACCCTTTATTACTGTATTTAATAGAATTTTCTCTCAGCAGGTTTATTTCTGTAGCCATTTTAAAAATGGTTTAAAATAAAGCCCTGGCTGGCGTAGGTCAGTGGATTGAGCTCGGGCTGCGAACCAAAGCATTGCAGGTTCAATTCCCAGTCAGGGCACAAGCCTGGGTTGCAGGCCACTGCCCCCAGCAACCGCACATTGATATTTCTCTCTCTCTTTCTCCCTCCCTTCCCTCTCTAAAAATAAATAAATAAAATCTTTTAAAAAACTCTTAAAAATGATTAAAAATAAATTATTTATTTAAGAATTTTTCTGTAATTATTTTTATTCGTAGGATGAACTTTCTGATGTTAGCCAAGGAGGATCTAAAGCTACCACTCCAGCATCAACAGCTGCTTCAGATGTGGCAGCACTTCCTACTGACACTCCCTTAAAGGAAGATACGGAAGGATTTGCGAAGGCTGCAGATACACCAAATAAGTCAGAGATAAGCAAGCACATTGAAGTACAGGTAGCCCAGGAAACTAGAAATGTATCAACAGGTACGTAATCCTGGTCCTTTACTTATTAGCAAAGTATTCAATAAATCCAGATGATGTGGGTATGAGAAAAGTCACCATTGGGTTGTTTTATAGATGCTTTGGATCTTTAATATAAATAATTCATGGTGCTTGATTGTAAATAAGCTTAAAGAGGTGATGATTGAATACAGTTTTGGAGAGAAAACTGTTGGCGGTTGGAAGGTTGGAGGGCCTGAAAGGTGGTAGGAGGACACTGCTTTTCTGTCCCCACCTGAGAGCCTTCGTCTTGGTCTTCAGTCTCTGCGTTCCACCTCTTGAGTAGGAATGAACACAGGGAGTTCTGGCCCAGGATATGCTGCACTCCGTCCCAAGAAATACAATAAAAACTTTGATTATTTATTAGTTTCTGATGTTAACTGTTAATTGAATATATAACATATTGTCTTACACTATGCTTCCTAGAATCCACTCTTGAAAAAAATATTTTTATGATCAAACTGTGTATTTGCAACCACAGAAACAATAGAATTTTCATATTAGGGATAGTATGTAATATACTCATTATTTATGTCATCTTGTCCTTTCATTAGGCTCTGCGGAAAATGAAGAGAAGTCAGAAGTTCAGGCGATCATTGAATCCACTCCTGAGCTGGACATGGACAAAGATCTCAGTGGATATAAAGGCTCAAGGTGCTGTACATGTCAGATTAAGACATTTTATTCTTCTTCTCCCTCGCGCAGAAGTATGCTGTTGTTCTCTGGTCTCTGACTGGACACAATGCATTTAAATACATGTCTTGCTGAAGAATGTTGGTATTTCTGTTTTTGAAACTGGACTTGCACATGGTTTAAATGTTTTATGAGATGTTGCCTTTGCAGACTCAGGTATCAATCAGGAGCGTGCCGAAGAACAGGGGAAAAAGGCAGCCAAAGGATATCCCATATGTTCCGGAACTTCAGGAAACATAGAAGTAGGAGTGGGGAATTAACAGTTTGAGCAAACTCTGTTCCCTCTGCGGACCAGGAAGAAGCGAACGTACTCCCTTCAGAAGTGTGATGGTCTCATTATTGGGAGAAATTTATCTCAGATTATGTGGGGAGGATGTTTCGTGGTTGGAAGAAAGTGGTCATATATCATCTTAATCACGGCCGTCTCAAATAGACTGATGTTCAAGGATGTCAAACAGGGGCTACTGCCTTTTAATTTCTTCTATAAATTTTATCCTTTAATTAATTAATTAATAGTAACCATTAAAAATGCATGTTCTTTACTGATCACTGCTAGCTATTGTGCAGTATGCAGTAGTGGTTGAAAGCATGAGCCTAGGGTAAGACTGTGTGGGTTCAAATCCTGCATTGGATTTGAATTTGATTTGTAAGTTTTCTCATTCATCAAAGGAATTTATAATAATACCTCAGATAGTTGTGAGAAGTAAATGAATCAGTGTATGTTAAATCATCAGCAAAGTGCCCAGTTCAGTAAATGTTAGCTAATATTATCAACATCATTATGTTACATAATTCATTGTCTGATGCTCTGTGTCTGTTTTGTTCACACCTGACGACTTGTTCTCCATTTCCTGCCTGTAACATTTAAACTTGGCTTTGGTTATTTTAGGGAGCTGTGCTGTGAGGAGGGAGGACTGAGTCTTCCAGAGGATTGGACCTGGGGCCTCATCCTGCTTCTTCTGTCGCTTTCATCCCATCCTTCCATGTTGTGTTTCCCCTTGCACGTTCCCCTCTGCAGACTGCTGGTTCCCTCATTCCTGGGCCTTGTGGGGATTTTGGCAGTTTACTAGCATCCTCCCTAAACCCTACTGGCTTGGGTGTCAGTTTTCTGTTGTCTGTTAAATCAGTTTCTACTCTTTGCCCATCTGTTTTCCATCTTACAGAATTTTGTTCACATTTCATCTGCTCTAATTTCTTTTTCTATTCTGCATGTCCTGTGGGTCCTTTTTAATTTTTTTTTACTGTGACTTCAGTTCAATTTTGAGTTATTAGGTGATAAATTACTATATTTGGCTCACCATGTTTAATTGGAAAGCTTGCATAGATTCTTTTCGATTACTGTAACATTAATGTACAAACATGCACACATCTTCCCATTTCCCTCCTACAAACTCCTACAAAAAATACTACATTATACATAGTTTTCCTATTTAAAAAAAAAAACAGCTTTATATAGTGTATTTCTTTAGTTTATAAAGCTCTATTTTAATGGTTTTAACTTTATACACATCCATAACTTATTTCATCCGCGCCCCAGCACTCGGGTTGCTACAGTAGGTGTTGCAGCTGTAAGCATGCTGCTGTGCCCAGCCCTCTTGTGACACAGTTTTTATAGGATATTTTCTTGACATTGAATTCTTGGCTCGGTGGGTGTGGGTATTTGCATTTGAAAGAAAACTAAAACAGCCATGCCAGTTTATAACCAGGCAACATAGAACATAGTAAGTAGTTAAGGTCATGGATTCTGAAGCCAGATTGCCTGTGTTTGAATCCTGCCTCTTTCATTCATTTGCTAGATAATTTTGGCAAATTTCTTAACCTCTTCAGTTTCCTCTTCTGTAAAACCGGTATAATAGCAGCACCTATTTTGTAGAATAGGTGTGAGACTTCACCAAAGTAATATATGTAAAGCACTTAGAGATTGCCTGAATCAGAAAAGAGTAGTGCTCTTAGCTGCCCATCCTGTTTGCTGGGATCTCACTGCAAAAGCATTGTTTCTTTACTAGTTAGTTATCTCTGTGAAATTTAATGGGAGTTTCTTAGGAAACCTTTGAGAAATCGTTTAAAATCACATTTTGTATTACTTGTAGGTAAAAAAAAAAATTGTGTAACTTACCTTATTGTATTCATTAGCACTTAAAAGACTTTGTAGTATTTATTGATTTGGTTTTGTTATTTCTGTTGCACAGCACTCCCACCAAAGGCATAGAGAACAAAGCTTTCGATCGCAACACAGAGTCTCTGTTTGAAGAACTGTCTTCAGCTGGCACGGGCCTGATCGGAGATGTGGATGAAGGAGCAGACTTGCTAGGTATGGTGGCTTATCCGGAAAAGTGTCACACTGTTTTAAAGATAGATTTTTTAATGGTTTATTGAAAATTCCTTTACAATGTCTGTAACTGCTTAGTGGTGCAGTTATTGTACCTTTAGGTAATTAAAAGGAGTATATTCTTTGTGAACATGAAGGTTTTAAATGAAAGCATCTTTGTATATGGATATGCCTAAAATTGAGTTGCACTTAAATTTGTATTTTGAATTCACAGAACACAATATATAGAATGTTTGCTGCTTCTTGATACAGTATTACACAGAAGGAACACAGTGATGTGTGTGTAGATGCATAGGTTTATGGATAGTTAGTTCCTGACTCAAATAGGTTTCATTAAATTTTGTTAACCTTGCCCTGGCCAGTGTGGCTCAGTTGTTTGGAACATTGTCCCATAAACCGAAGGCTTGTGGGTTTGATTCCCAGTCAGGGCACATGCCTACGATGTGGGTTTGGCACCTGGTGGGGGCAGGAGGCAACCAATGTCTCTCTCCCTACCTCACCACATCCCCACATCTCTCTCCCCTTCTCCCCTCCCCCTCCCTTTCCTTTCTCTCTGAAATAAAGAAAATTATGTTGACCTTAATTAAATGTGAAATTAAATACTTGGTTTTTCTCAGATTGCACTGATTATTCTGTTTTAGCTTTATGGGAAATGTAATAATTTTAGCATGTGTGTTGTTGAAGAACATCCGATTTGAAAAGAATAGTGCAGTGGCTCTTCTGTTTATCTGGTGACCTTTGCCAGATAACTTAACCTCTCTGGGCCTTGGTTCCTTTGTGCACAAAAGGAAGAGGTTGGACTCTGTTTCAGGGGTTGGGCAAACTGTAGCTCATGGGCCAAATCCAGCTCACCTCCCATGTCTGTGAATAAAGTTTTACTGGAACAATGTCACACTCATTGGTTTATTGTCTGTAGTTGCTTTTGCACTTAACAGAAGACTTAAGTAATCTGCAGCAGAGGTCATATGGCTTAAAAGGCCTAAAATATTAACCATCTGACCCTGTAGAGAAAAAGTTTGCTAACTCCTATTCTAGGTATTCTCCGTAAAGGCCCTTTTGACAGTAGTACATGACTCTGACTCATGTCAAATAGCTTTGGTGCGCTTATTCTTATAACTTAAGACCTTACAGAAATTGAAAACCTTATAGCATTTTAAAAAGTCTGTGCCTCCATGTTAATTACTTATTACCAGTTATGTCCTTGACAGTTTGAAGTATTCTTCTGAAAAAGACATAAGTTCTGTATAAACAGAGCTTCTAGTATCTAGTAAGAGATTGAAAGTATATAAATAAACGTATTTTGTGTTAGACCTAGACTCCCATTGTTGAAGTCTAATAGAGGTAAAAACATGGGAATTGAGTGAGTTTGCATTTCTCAAGAAGGGCCAAAGGGTTAATTCATAAAGAATACTCTATTTTTACAAACAAGCAAAATATAACCGAAGACACTAAAATTGAGAACAGGCTGACAGTGACCAAAGGGGAGAGGGGAGGGAATTTCAGGGGGAGAGGGGAAGGGTTTGCAGGAACAGTTATAAAGGACACACGGACAATAACAGGGAGGGGTGGAAACGGGAGAGAGGTAGGAAGGGCAGGGGTGTTGGGCTAGGGACGGGGGAAAAGGCAGAAAACTGTACTTGAACAACAATAAAAACAAAATACTCGATTTTTATACTTAAATTTATGCTTTAACTTTATTTAATGTTAAATTATGCATGAAAAGTTCCTTTAAGATTTGATTGGTTTAAGAAGCTGGACTCCCTGGCAAAATTGAGGGGCAGGTGTAAAAAATGCTAGAAAGGAGAATTTTTAAATGTTTAAATTCAGATTCAAATTTATACATAGTAAAATTCATTCTTTGGTGAGTATTTTGAGTTTTGACAATGCATCGAGTTGTATAGCCACCACCAGAATCATGTACATTACCCCAAAAATGCCCCTCATGCTGCCCCATTGAATTTAACTGGAACAAAGTACTTTTTAGCATAGTTTGTACACTCTGCTGCCTCCCTGTCCAATCTTGAGTAATCTAATTTTTTAATGTTAGCCCAAACTTTTTTTGTTTTGTAAAGAGTTAAGAAGTCACTTAGTACTTAGAAGTAATTGTAGTCTTTTAAATCAAGTATTTTCTGAAAGCTTTCATCTTTAAGACAAAAATGTAAGCATAGGAAATAGGTTAAAAGCAACATTTTAATACTGTGCTTTCCTTTCCACTTTGAAAATAAGGAATAGACCATAAACTACCATCTTTTTTTTCTTCTGCAATATTGATATATTTATTTCTAGAGTGTTTCAAATTAGGAGATTTTAAAGTATTACCATAAGTGTAGCAGCTTATGCCTACACAAATACTTTCGGTCAGAGCTAGTAAACGGGATTTCCAAGGGGGTTGTTTGTTCGTGGCTGCCCTTCTGTGCAGTTTGGTGCCAGCATCTGAGGTCCAGTACTCACTAAGTGGAATATAGCTAAACTCACAAAATTGTGTCCCGAATTGCAGTAATTGGACTTGGGTTGATAAATAAGTAGATGACCCATTTCTGTAACTCATTATTCATTTTTCTAAATGTATTATTATGAAACTCTTTTCTTGTTGAAGGATATAAAATTCTTGTGCTCAATTATTCATGTACTCAGTGCTTATATTAATTTTTTCTGATTTTAATAATTTAAAAGACGTGACCCTCACAATTTGACCTTTATCTTGATTGGTGTCCTATCCCCTGACTTTCTCATTTTTGTTTCCCCCTTTTTCCATTCACTTTAGTCACTTATTCCCCGTGGCCACGTTCTGGAACTTAGAAATCATACTTTCATGCATCCTTATGTCAGGATTTTCTTTTTCTTGATTATATTCTATATTTTCTACTTCTCCATCTTTGTTAACTTCTTCTATTATCATTTAAACATGTTCAGGTCTTTACCATTTAAAAATAAAAATACTGCCCTGACTGGTGTAGCTTAGTGGGTTGGGTGTCACCCTGCAAACCAAGAAAGGTCACCAGTTGATTCCCAGCCAAGGCACATGTCTGGGCTGTGGACCAGGTCCCCAGTTGGGGGGGTGTGGTAAGCAACTGATTGATGTTTTTTCCTCTCTGTCTCAAAAATAAATAAATAAATGATTTTTTTTCTAATTAAAAAAAAAAACACTGCCCTCCTCTAGCTTCAGTAGACACAACCCTATCACTCACTCTTCTCCCATTTCTTGTCACACTTTTATGCAGCAATACCAATGAGGTGTCTGTTATGTGCTTGTTACAGCTCTCTAGATGCTGTGATACATCAGTGAACAAAATGGGCCCCGGCTGGTGTGGCGAGTGGATTGAGCCCCAGCCTACGAACCAAAAGGTCACTGGTTCCATTCCCAGTCAGGGCACACACCTGGGTTACAGGCCAGGTCCCTGGTTGCAGGCATGTGAGAAGCAGCCAGTCGCTGAATCTCTCACACATTGATGTTTCCCTCCCTCAATTTCTTCCTTCCCCCTCTTTAAAAGTAAATACATAAAATCTCTTTAAAAAGCAGTATTGACAGTTTCTTTTAAAAAAGAAAAGGCTTCTTAGAAGTGTGGCTACTTTTAAATGGCAGGGTTTCCCAAGTCCCACTTGCGTCTTGGCCAAGTGCGGTCTGAGTGAGCGTTCTACACTACACTTACCGTGCCTGAAACAGCCTTCTTGTGTGCTGTATCCGATGGCTCCTTCTCAGTTATTTCACGTGACTTCTCAGATAGCATTTGCCTTTAAAATGGCCTTTGCTGGTTTTTGCGATACCAGACTTTCCTGCATTCTTTTCTGTCTCTGACTATTCTGTTTTAGGGGGCTTTGCAGGCTTCTCTCTCTACCCATCTTTCAGATGTCAATGTTCCTGTCCCGGGGCTGCTTCTTAGGGAAATTTATTTGCTCTTGTTTCTTGGCTTTCACGTCTAATTGTTCCAAAGCTGTAATTTACATCCAAGATCTTTTCTAGAGCCCAGACCATCACTTTCAAACAGCCCATAGGCAGCTCTTTTTTAAAAAATATATTTTATTGATTATGCTATTACAGTTGTCCCATTACCCGCCCTTCATTCCACTCCACCCTGCACACCCTCTCCCACCCACATTCCCCTTTAGTTCATGTCCATGTGTTGTAAGTTCTTTAGCTTCTACATGTCCCATACTATTCTTGCCCTTCCCTTGCCTATTTTCTACCTACTATCTATGCTACTTACTCTCCATACCTTCTCCGCCTCCCCCTCCCACTCTCCTGTTGCTAACCCTCCATGTGATCTCCATTTCTGTCGTTCTGTTCCTGTTCTAGTTGTTTGCTTAGTTTGTTTTTGTTTTTGTTTTAGGTGTGGTGGTTAATAATTGTGAGTTTGCTGTCATTTTACTATACATGTTTTTTATCTTCTTTTTCTTAGATAAGTCCCTTTAACATTTCATAAAATAAGGGTTTGGTGATGACGAACTCCTTTACCTTGACCTTATCTGAAAAGCACTTTATCTGCCCTTCCATTCTAAATGAAAGCTTGGCTGGATAGAGCAATCTTGGATGTAGGTCCTTGCCTTTCATGACTTGGAATACTTCTTTCCATCCCCTTCTTGCCTGCAAGGTCTCTTTTGAGAAATCAGCTGACAGTCTGATGGGAACTCCTTTGTAGGTAACTGTCTGCTTATAGGATTCTCTCCTAGGATCTCTCCTTCATTTTAATCTTGGGTAATGTAATTATGATGTGCCTTGGTGTGTTCCTTCTTGGGTCCCACTTCTTTGGGACTCTCTGAGCTTCCTGGACTTCCTGGAAGTCTATTTCCTTTGCCAGAATGGGGAAGTTCTCCTTTATTATTTGTTCAAATAACTTTTCCACTTGTTGCTCTTCCTCTTTTCCTTCTGGTACCTCTGTAATTTGGATGTTGGATTGTTTAAAGATGTCCTGGAGGTTCCTAAGTCTCTCCTCATTTTTTTGAATTCTTGTTTCTTCCTTCTTTTCTGTTTGGTTGTTTCTTTCTTCTTTCTGGTGCACTCCATTGATCTGAGTCCCAGTTTCCTTCCCATCACTGTTGGTTCCCTGTGCATTTTTCTTCATTTCACTTATTGTAGCCTTCATTTTTTCATCTAATTTGCGACCAAATTCAACCAGTTCTGAAAGCATCCTGATCACCAGTGCTTTGAACTATGCATCTGATAGGTTGGCTATCTCTTTGTCACTTTGTTGTATTTTTTTCTGGAGCTTTGATCTGTTCTTCTGTTTGGGCCATTTTTTTTTTGTCTTGACGCGCCTGTTACGTGGTAAGGGGTGGAGCCTTAGGTGTTTACCAGGGTGGAGCAACCCATTTGCTGGGTTGTGATGCAGTATGTGGGGGAGGGGTTGGAGATGGAACAGTGGTGCTTGTTCCACTCTCTGTGGCATTTCAGTCCCTTCCACTGCTTCCCACAAGCAAACTGGGCTGTTTTGGTGCTGATTCTTGTGTGGATGGACTTGTGTTTTTTCTAGGACCCTGTGGGTCCCTCTAATGAACTCTCCTGTGAGGCTGGGAGTCTCTCCCAGTACTTCAACCCCCACAGGTGTTTTCACTCGGTGTTTTGAGGCTTTATTTCCCCACGCTGGGACCCTGGGTTGCATGGTCTGTCTCGCTCCCCAGTTTTGCCTGGTTTATCTTCACACGAATGTGGGACTGCCTGGTCAGCCACCTTGCGCACTGCGCCCCACTCCACAATCGCCGCCTTGCTGGGTCCGCCCACTGCCACCCCGCGCCCGGGGTCTGCCAGCCTCCGCCTGTGTGCCCAAGGTCCACCTAATGCCATCTTACGTGCCTGGGTCCTTCAGCTGCTGCTTTGTGCGCCTGGGGTCCATAAGACACCATTTTTTTTTTGCCGTGACCCCTCTCCTCCTGGCTGCTGACTCCACCCCTCCTACCGACTCTGCCCCTCCTGGATCTGGATGAATGTGTCTGTTTTAACTCCTTGCTTGTTGGACTTCCATACAGTTCAATTTTGTCAGTTCTGGTTGTTATTTTGTTTCTAAATTGTTGTCCTTACTTTGGTTGTGTGAGGAGGCACAGTGTGTCTACCTGTGCCTCCATCTTGGCCGGAAGTTACTTTCCTGTCATTTTTTATGTGCCTGTCTCCTTGAATAGACTATATATGACCAAGACAACTGTGTCTTTTGCTCACTGTTGAGTCTTCAGTGTGTTGCACAGCAACTAAATGAATGGATTCCTACATAGTTCTACCAGTTTTGTTTCACCTCGAAATCTGTGATTTTTCTCCTTTTGGAGTTCAAACTCCTTTACTGGAGAATTTGTGAGAGATCAGCATACTTTTGGAAAAATGCCCATATAGAACTAGATAAAACTCTGTGTACTTTCTCAAGAGATTAACAGATAATTCGGAAGCCCACCTGTGGACTAACGTGAGACTCAAAGCTAAAATCCAAATGATGTACCTGAGAAAACTGTCAAGCAGTATTTTTACTTGTTTTAATAGTGAAGTTTCCAGATATGTTGGACCTAAGTTTATGCTTGGTTAAGTCTTGAATAGAAATGGGGCTACTTCAAGTTATGTTTTTCTTTTGGTTACAAATTAGTGTTTATTGAATATTTTAAAGTGAAAATTCTGGACAATTCTTTTGATATGTTAAATTTATGAGCTAGATTTTTAAGAGAATTTTCATTGGGAGTGTGTAAACTTTAGAAACTACATTATAGGATATGATTCCCATATATCAATTTTTTATATTTAAAATATACTTTATTGTGTTTAGTTAATGCACATCTTTTCAATTTTATTGTCTTTTCTCTCTCATTTTGAAATAAATGAGTGTAGATCTTACTTTCTGAAAACGATCTAATTGAGATTATTTTTCATTTTTCTCTTGGGCTGCTTACCCAGGAGAATATTCTGGTGTGTATCCTTTTAAATACTTTTAATATGCTGCTTTCTAAGCTAGGTGTTCTTGGCTGCTGTTCTCATTTAATGCTTTCTCATCATTTTTTTTCTGCTTAGCTATTTTTTTGTGCCTTGCATATATTTTCAGCTTTTATGCTTATCTCTCTGTATGCTTGAGAGTTTATGGCAAACATAGTCATTATATGAACTTTTTAAAGCAAATCTAAACTTTATTTCTTCTGATTCTATAGCTTTATTGAAAAGTTAACATTAGTGTTTAAAGCAAGTATTTCAGCATATCTTGCCAAATTTTATTTTGGGATTGGAATATGGAAGCTTTTTTGCTTTTTCTATATCTGGTTTTGGAGAATCTAGAGAGATAATTAAATAAGCACTATTTCTAATATTTAATTCTTTGTGGTAGAAGTATCCTGATCTTTGAGAATATTTTAGATAATTATAATATAGACAAAATATGAGTCCATATGTGAGAATTGAATTTTTAGCATCCCTATTTGAAATATTTTAAATGTTACTTTTTTTTTTTCAAATAAGGGGATATGTTAATTCCTTTATATAGTCTTCTTTTGAAATATTTTTTCCTGTTCAGCTGGTTATGAATATTACTCCATTGTATGTGATTTTCTAACATTAACTTAGGGTTAAGTGAGCTACACTCACTATGGTCTTGGTTTTGTTTTTCTTTGCTTTCTTTGTTTGTTTTTGAGACTTTTGAGATGTATTTCCTAGTGCGTTCTTTATTTCTTCTGCTTCTTATGAGGAATAAGTTAAATAGCTTTCTTCTCCCTAAAGATCACTGCACTTGATCTTGCATTGAATGCTCTACCTGCCTACCTTATAGTGCTCATTAAATTGCTAAACACAATTCTGTAAAGTGACAACTGAACGTTACCATTTCAGATGTGACACTTTGAAGGAAACTTATTGATCCGGGGTTTTCAATCTCATTATATTCAATTTCTTATGCAAAGAATTGGTAAAGCATTTTTTAGGTGTAAGCTATCAGAGCCTCCTTATGAATGAAGGAAATTGTTGTAATATCTGTCTTACACACATCATTATGCACTAGGTCATAGCATTGTGATTCCAGATGTTTTTCATATCATGCATAAAACTACAGATTAATGATCTATTTTCATGCTGTTTCTTACATAAAACATTTCTTGTTCTTTGTTTTTGCTTTACATGGAATGCATGGGCTTTAAGACCATAATTTCTTTGGTAAGGTTTCATCCGCATTGGGGTTTCGTCTTTCTCTGGCCCTGTTTCTGCCAATTCTCTATGAAAAAGGCCTACTTTTTAGGGAAAAACCTAAAATACCAGCCTGTGATTTGGAAATGATTTCTGATCCATATTAATGCTGTTCCTTTTTTCCCTCCAAATGCTGTTACATTTTAGAATATTTGGCAGGAGAGTCTTGATCCTTTTGAAATAATCTGAGAAAATAGAGACTAACGGTTATAAAGCATTGGCTAACAAAATCTTTAGCTTTGTTTTGTGATGGAAAACTATAATTTTATAATCCACTCAGGTAGTTATATCAACTGGAATTACAGAAAATGAGATTACTAAATGAGATACAACATAAAATCAAATTTATAACTATAGCTTATAAACTTAACATAATTGTTTACAATTGTTACATAAGTTTATAGCTTATAAACTTATATAAGTTTTTATCTTTTTTTCTTTTGCTAGGCATGGGTCGTGAAGTTGAGAATCTTATATTAGAAAATACACAACTGTTGGAAACCAAGTAAGTCTATATAAAATTTTAATAATGAAGCAGACATACTGAATTTTCTTCTTGTCCGAGTCACTGCCGCTTCTTCAGTGCGGCACAGCGCTGACGCAGTCCGACTGCCCCGTCTCTCCCCCTCCGTGTGCGGGCTTGTGCGCGTGCACACGCGTGCACACGCACACAGACAGGGCACAGGGCCTAATCTCACAGACGAGCAGTTTTCGTTGCTCAGTCGTGTGCAGATATTCCTCCCACTTTATAAGCATTAGTGTTCTGGATGTGTCCTGTGCGTATTTTGCTCTTTCCTGAGGATGTCTGTCTTCTTACCTCTTTTCCTGTTGTTTCTTCTATTTCTGCATAAATGTTTTGCTCTATGCCCAGCCCACCTCTTCAGAGTTCCCCAACATAGTTGTACGTTCCCAGGTATAATTAGTGTGGTCTTATGTCCTCAGACACAGTGGAGGCTTGTTTAGTGGGGTAGGTCCCGTTCGTCTGGACGACACCAGGGCCCGCTGTGAACTGGTTGTGTTGAGGCAGCTGTGGAACATCTGTGCACATCCGAAACAGAATGTGTCTGTGATGAAGTCGTGTGCCCACTGGACCCAAAAGAAATTAGATCTTAGATTTTTTTCCTAGTTCAGATATTTTTCTTATTAATTATTAAAATTAAATATAAGGATTAATTTTACTGTATTGATTAGGTAATATCTTCAGAACTTGTTAACAGTAGAACTCTTATGGATGCTATCAGACCGTTGACTTGTTTCTTTTTAACTTTATCTATAAGTAACATCAGGTAGAATGCCTTTGAAGTATTCAGTTATTCAGCTTTATGATTGTATATTTAGTCTACAAGAGAATAAGCTGAAAGATGGAAAGAATATTTATTTGTAATGACGCACTTGAAATATGTGTTTCTTAGAAACGCTTTGAATGTGGTGAAGAATGATCTGATAGCCAAAGTGGACGAACTGACCTGCGAGAAGGACGTGCTGCAAGGGGAGCTGGAGGCTGTGAAGCAGGCCAAGCTGAAGCTGGAGGAGAAGAACAGAGAACTGGAGGAGGAGCTGAGGAAGTAAGTTTCCCTTTGCTGCTCTGAACCTGCCTTCCTGGTGGGCCTGCAGGCGTACAAGGATAACCCTGAGACTGCTGCTGTCGGCCCTCTCGCGAACCAAGAAGGGCCAAGAGCTGCCTGGGGTGGGCTGAAGTGCCCATCCGATTGCCTCTGCTGTGAGCACGCCTCTGCGTTTACTGAATATCAGCATTTTTTTATGTTTGTCATGATGCAAAAAAAGTTGGAAGAACTGTTCAAATATTGCTAATAAGGAAATTAGAAGCATTCGCTATTTTCTTTCACCCAGCCATTCCCCCGCCCCCGGGGCTGCTTGGGGAGGAAAGTGGTGGATCTCTCAAAGGAGAAGGGCCTCAGTCATCTTTAATACCCATTTTGTTTGTTTTTCCTAGTACAGTGCTGTGATTTTCCTAATACGTTCCTCTAAATCAAGGCAGCTAAGTAAAGGCTCTGTTTGGAAACAGGAAAATAATCATAGTGGTGGTTAAATTTTTTTACCTACCCTTTCATTCTTTGAAAAGGTGAACTCAGCTCATACAACGTGTTTTGTTTTTCTCCCGCCAGAGCCCGCGCAGAAGCTGAAGACGCAAGGCAGAAAGCGAAAGATGATGATGACGTAGGTTTACGGTTCTGGACTCACTTTCTTGCCTTAGGATGTTTTGATTTGGGGGCGGAAGTCTTGCTAATTAAGCTTTGGATAAAGTATTATACAGATGTTTTTTAAAAAGTCACAAGACACGTTTGCGGGCAGGAATAGGGTGGCTTATGCTCCCACGTGGTGCCCGAATGCAGAGATGCTCTCAGGGCGCCTCCTGTGATGTGTGTTTCCCCTGGGGCTCTGCTCTGTGCTCGTTCGAGCACGTGGACCAACTGGGACGTTTTTCAGGGGTTTTTTTAATTATTATTTTTGTTTGGCTTCATATTTTGACTTAGAAGTATGAAAGCTAAATAGCACAAATTGTTTAACAACATTAAACATAAAAAGATGAAGTCTAGCATGTAATACTAGGCCACTAACACATAATGTTGCCGACATATTTAAATAGAAAAGAATAAATACAGTGGTACCTCAGAATTCACCATTGATTCATTCCGAACTTGTGACAAGTGCCGAACAGTAAAGCGTTCTCTCTCGCGGGGCGGCGTTGTGGCTCATAGAACTTCTAGCAAGTTCCACGAGTCCCCAGCAAGCACCGAATGCTGAAACTTTCTTTCCTATCTAAATGCTTTGAGTACCGGGTTTGATGAGTTCTGAAGCTGATAATTATCAAAGTGTGACTCTGTGAGCTAATTGCCGATATTATTAGCATACTAGCTCTTCTTTTGGTAGCTAGGTTATCTTTGCTGTAACCGGCGTTAGCTACGTAAGCATCAGTCTGTGGATGTGCTGGACAGAATGATTAATTGGTACCCCTTCGATCTCTTACTTGTTTTTAATATAACATTTGATATATAAAAATAAATATGTAATATAACTAAGTTATGAATAGTAACATAATAAATTAGCATTATAAATCCACTACCCGGCCTGAGAAATAGAACATTTTCAAACATTGAAGCTGCCTGTGCTTCTCCCCTCCAGAGGAATCTGCTGTCCTGTATTCATTGTTTTGTCACCTTAAATAAAAATAATTTTGTCATGCCATATATATGTATGCATACAAAGTGTGGTTTAATTTTTCATTGTTTTTGCTTTTTATACTGTATCTAGTCTGGAAGACTTGTGTCTTTTACTCAGTATTATGTCTTTGATGTTCACCTGTGTTGCAGTTACTACAGGGCATTCACATTCACTGCTTTGTAATATGTCCCATTATATGAATATACTACAGCGTATGTGTCTTTCCCTGTTAGTAAATGTTTAGGTTTTCGGCTTTTTGCCTCCATACACAGCGCTGTCTATATGAACATTGCAATACAAGTCTCCTGGGTTTTCCAGGGTATTACCTAGTACTGGTATTTCTGTATTGCAGACTCCTTTAATCATTTGTTGTTTGACTTTTATTTAAAGGAGAGGCCAAGCTCTGTGTCAGAATAAAGGATGGGACTGCTCTGAGCCTCTTTCTTACTGTCCCAAGCCTTTCAACTTTAATCCAAAGTGTGCATGCTTCACCTGGCAAAACAAGAGCTTTCCCGTTGATCTAACCATCCTCCTATAGAAATCAGCAGTAGAAGGAGGTTGACCTGAGTGTGCCTTTTTGGGGTCTTACTGTACTCTCATCACTTAACTCTTCGTAACAAGAAATCTTCACTACTGTGGTCTTCATCTTGTATTTTTGTTGGTGTTTTAGTGACTCTTAGAGTTAGGTACCTTGGTAACTGGTCAATAAGTTTATGCTTTACACTGGCCTTGGAGCAAATAGATTGATGGTTTGAGGTAAATGAACCCCTTTTGAAACTAACTCGTAACTAATTTCTGAATGACTAGCAGTTGTTATAGAACATAAATTTAAAATAATATTGTTAGAGCAACATTTCAGGGTGAACATATTAAATATACATAGGAAACAATTAACTTTTGGTTTTAGTTCAAAATCTGCACTGCTTTTTGTATTTCTCTTTATGTTCAAATATCTGTAGTTATATTCGGAAATTAAATTGTCTGCCTTCTTTTGGTCATAAGTAATTATTTAAATCTCTATCGATTTTATTTTTGTAAGGTCAGTTTTAAGTGATCCAGTAGATTAAAACTTAAGGGATGTTTAAAACTTTAAAGATTTTGCTTAAGTCTGAAATAACACCAAAACAGATAGACAGGCTCCCAGAGTGATCCGCAGTCTTCTTCTCATTGCAGAGTGATATTCCCACAGCGCAGAGGAAGCGGTTTACTAGAGTAGAAATGGCCCGCGTTCTGATGGAGAGAAACCAGTACAAAGAGAGACTGATGGAGCTTCAGGAAGCTGTTCGGTGGACAGAGATGATTCGGTTTGTGTGGGGAGCACCTCTGGTGTTTTTCTAATATTGTCTCCTAGTTTTCGATATTTCTTCGTTCAGATTGACAGTCCTGCCTTTGGGGACTTTGTAAAGTAACACTTGGAATTAGTAACAGAACTGATCAAAGCAAGTGCCTTTGGGGCCAGTAAAGGGCTCTTGGAGAGTGCTCCCACACCTCTAAACACACTCGTTATTACTCAGGAATAATCATTTTTCAGAAGAAAATTGATACTACTTTTGCAATAATATCCAGAAAATATAAGAATTTCATATGCCACATAGGAAACAATCATTTTTACTCAGTGTCTTCCTGTAAAATGCTCTTGCTGGATTTCCCCTCCCTTTCTGACTACTCAGACAGATCCCACTTCCATTGAGATCTTTGTCGGTTAGATCTTAAGTCCCACCTCCAATGCTGCCATCTAAGGGTCAGAGTCTCAGTAACAGTGCGCCTTTAATTTAGGAAGAGCTCATGAAAAATTTGGAGACTAGTGAACCCCTCATCTGTCCATGTTTTTGAGTTTGGACTGTCCCTTCAGATTGGCCAGTAGTGCACACATGCAGATTCTCTCAGTTTATGAATGTGTCTTCTAACCTCCAGCGATTTCTTCCTTATGATCACATCGGCTTAGCAGTGTATGTATCCTTTACCAAGTGTATACTAGAATTCTGTAGAATATGTATGAATATGTATGAATATGTATAGTTTGCTAAAATTGTAGTTGTATATAGCTACCAAGAGAGAAGGAGATTAGTGTTCTAATATTTATTGTACAAAAAAACCAGTGTCCTAAGAAATGTGTTCTTAATAACTCCAGCATTTAATGGATAGTGAATAAATAATGAATAAATAGTTTAAAAACTGAGGCATATAGGTAGGCCCCACATTTTATTGCTATTTTTAATTCTAGTAGCCAAGTGGTAGTCAATAAGTGAAAACAGATGATAGCTTACTTTTAACCTTTTCCATTGAATTAAAAGATGTTGTAATTTAGTCTTTTTAAAAAAAGTGAAAGGGGGGCTCTCATAGTGGCAGAATCCTTATCATCTTATCGAATTAGTTTGGAATGTCTTATTTTCTGAAATTTTGTTGAATTACCTATCAGTCTAGTTTATCCCTTCTCTGGTCATCTTTTCAGTGATGGAAAAGTTTTAGTCCCATGAAAAATGACCCGAACAGTAAGATTACAAGCTACTTTGTGAGAGCTGAGAATACAGATGATACAGACCTTTGTGCAAAGATAGGGATTTACCAGGCTTTATGTTGATAAAAGAAGAGAGGTAGAGCTTGCTCTTCAATAAAAAATTTTAAATATTAACATTCAGCCCTGGATGTTGTGGCTCAGTGCAGGCCTGTGAACCCAAAGGTCCCTGGTTCGATTCCCAGTCAGGGCACATGCCTGGGTTGCTGGCCAGGTGCCCAGTAAACCAATTGATGTATCTCTTGACCATCAATGTTTCTCTCCCTCTCTTCCACCCTTCGCCTTTCTCTAAAAATAAATAGATAAAATCCTTAAAAAGAAAATTAGCATTCAGGCATGTGGGCCATCTGCCCAGCACAGGTAGCCATCTTGCTCCTTGCATCCCAGGAACTTCTTTGGTTCTTGCTTCTTAGAAAGCTAGAATGCCTCACCGATAAGACATCTTTTTCTTTTTCTTTCTTTTTCTAATGTAGAGCATCAAGAGAAAATCCAGCCATGCAGGAAAAAAAAAGGTCAAGCATCTGGCAGTTGTGAGTATCCGTAAAGCACATGAAGACATTAGGTGGCACTTTGAGCCTTGATTTACAGTCAAAGTTTATTTTCAAGAATGATTTGGTGCCTCCTCTCTTCCTCAGTTCCCTCCCTCCGCCCTCCCTTTCCTAAGTTTGGGATGTAGAGCTAAACTGAACCTTTTCTTTTCCGATATGTAGTGTGCCGGCTCGGTAAGGCTGTTCTCAAGGACAGAAATAATGCGGGTGTAAGCTGCATCCTTTGGTTGTGCATCTGATGGAGTCTTCTGATAAATAAAATAATGGGGAATTATTCATAGAGTTGATAAGTACCTGGTTCCCTGTTACTAAGGACTTACTCATGCTGTGTGACTGCAAGGGACCTTACAGAGCAGAGATCAGAGATGCAGTGGTTGTGGGGTTTGCGTAGTGTGTGTGTCCAGTTTGAACTTGAGCTGTGTTCGTGCCAGACTTATGTGTGTTTAGTGTGAATACTTACCACCCCTTTTTGGCAAATCTGCTATTTAATAGAAGTATTGATTTTTTTTTGAGTGAGTGTGAAAATAATTATTTAAATTTATTTTAATGAGAAAATGTGTAAGATGTGTGCTAAAATGGTAATGTGTGTTCTTGTACTTTATTGTAACTATTTTTAGAACTGGTGTACTATGCTTCTGTTCAAACCGTGCAGCCAAAACCTTGCTGTTTAACACTATTAATATGACACCAAGTAGGAGCTAGCTAAAGGACCCATCTTCATTTATTTCTTCATTACAAGACGTTCCCGGTACTTCAGAACTTCTTCCTTTCATTATGGGAGTTGCTCATTAAAGAACAGGGATCCTGTGCTAAGCAGTGGTTTCTCTTTCCTGAATGTCTGCTTTTGGCTGCATTTGGCTATGAGTTACTGCTAAGGCTGCACTGTGTGATTACAAAAAATTTTTTTTGCCAGTTTCTAACTCAGTTACCTTGTAAAAGCACTCTGGAATTTGTGGGAAATTATGGACTGTTCTTTACAGCGCATGTAATGCATGCACAGACATACACACACTTACTTTTTTCCTTTTAGTTTTAGTCGACTTTTTAGCTCCTCAAGTAACACTACTAAGAAACCTGAACCACCTGTTAATCTGAAGTATAATGCACCCACCTCTCATGTTACTCCTTCTGTCAAGAAAAGAAGCAGCACCTTATCTCAGCTCCCCGGGGATAAGTCCAAAGCCTTCGACTTCCTTAGCGAAGAGTAAGTGTTTTCCAGACTAGTGGTTATGCCCTCAGTAAGTCAACAGTTCACAATATTCTTGTCACTTATCAGGTCAGCTATAAGTGTTAATCTGTACATAAACTGTTTCTATAACTTGGCTATCTTAAGTAAATTATTTGTAGTCGGTACCTTTTAGGAAAACTGTATTTCAGTTTCATGAAGAGAAGGAATTTTTTAATGTGTTCTTTTTGCTGCTATGACAACATTGATAAATATTAATAGAAATATTAAAGGCTTATATAAATCTTTATCCTAAATCTTTGAACATTTCCTTTGGTGTCAGAAGGACTTTGTTTTTTATCCTGACTCTGCTTCTCATCAGGTACATGAACTTGGTACCTGAACCTCTCAGAGCCCCAGTTTTCCTGCCAGTGGAATGAGTGTAATAACCTGCCTCAGAGGTGTTAGGATTAAATTACAGAGTATCCGTAAAGTGTCTGACACAGAGGTAGATTGTCAACTGTCAGAAACATAGCAAGTCACATCATAAAAATGTTAATGGCCCAGAGAAAGATAAATTATTTTCACAGTATTTGACTCCATAGTTCTACAGTTTATCAAGTCAATTTGCATATTTGTCTTCTGAAACAAGTTAATAGGATCCAAGGGTAACTGTATTACCTTCCTAGGAAGACACTGACTTATTGGTCTTACTTAGTGGTCTTTAGTACTTCTAGCACATTTACAGGCATTAGGAAATTCTAAATATATATATTTTTAATAACCAGAAAAAGAAAAGAAAAAGGAATTAGCAAAAATATTTAAGAATTTTTCCCTTTCACATAGCCAGAATCTGAAACCTGATAGAAATTTGATGGCTGATTCAATATAATAGGCTGCTTACTAACCTGTTAAAAGTTGGATACTGTATTCAGTGCACAACTTAAGACCAGCTTTGGTATAACACTTTAAGGGGGAATCTTAGTCTGAAGTCAACTAATCTGAAATCATGTAATTTTTATGTTGTTACTTTTGCTGTTTTAGGGGGAGAGCTGTTATATTCACTTGATGTAAAAAGGAAATTTCTTTCCCTTTTAGAACTGAAGCTAGTTTAACATCACGTAGAGAACAGAAGAGAGAGCAGTATCGTCAGGTAAAGGCACATGTTCAGAAGGAAGACGGTAGAGTGCAGGCTTTTGGCTGGAGCCTGCCTCAAAAGTACAAACAGGTAATGTGTGAACCTGGTAAGGGCGTCTAGTGGGAAATGCAGGGGGACAGGAGTATGGCTGGGCATGAAGGAATCGAAAATCACACCCCACACCCACTCATTTCAAGCTGAACGGAACTGGCATCCATTTAGAGAAGTGTTGATGGAAGTGGGTCTCAGGCTATTTCCCGCAGCTCTAGAGCCCAACAGAAATTCCTGAGTCTGGAGAGGTCAACAGGAGGTGGCCAAGTGCATGGAACTTGAAGTATCCAGCTCTGTTTTAATATTTGAAGATTTCATTTTTTGGAAAATAAAAAACATCTGTTTAAAAGTTTTAAGAGGCCATTGGCATAGAACCTTAAAAACTGTTGACTTAATACTCAGTTTAGGTCTTCAGGAACTTTACCTGTTTATTCCACATTTTCTATCACCAAAAGACTCAGCAGCACATCCATTAATTCTGTTTCTCCCCCCCACCCACAACACGCATACACCCTCCCACTCCTACTCCCACATGCGTGAATGTCTTCTGAGATCCCGTAGCATCTTGTTTATTTTCTCTGCTTCTTGATTTTCTCGTTTTTCAAGTAAGAGTGACAGAATTAACTTGAACTTGGTTTCAAAGAGAAAATCTGCAGCAGCAATGCTTGCCCCATCTCAGAAGTTCTGTTCGGTTCACTTTGTGTGAGGCTGACCCGTGTGTCTTTCTCTCCCCTCTACAACTGTTAGGTGACCAATGGTCAAGGGGAAAATAAAATGAGAAATTTACCTGTGCCTGTCTATCTCAGACCTCTAGATGAGAAAGATACGTCAATGAAGGTAAACTCATTTTGAAGATAAAGGAGTTACTTCCTAAAATCTGGGTGGACTTTTTGTAAACCAAGGATGTTAAATTCTACTTTTGTGGATCAGATTATTTATTTTGTAGTTTTAGACTGGATACACTAAATATTAAATACCTGCATTTACAATCATTAGACTATTGAAAATGAAAAATTCTAAATATTTTTAGAAAGTAACTTAACACGTTTTCCCTTACCCCTAAAAGCTGTGGTGTGCTGTCGGAGTCAATTTATCTGGTGGGAAGACCAGAGACGGCGGTTCTGTTGTAGGCGCAAGTGTGTTCTACAAGGACGTGGCGGGTTTGGACACAGGAGGCAGCAGACAGCGGAGCGCGT
>PVIA01008633.1:0-69618 GCA_004024845.1 Tonatia bakeri
GAACCATCACCCAGCTTTAGCAGAGATTCCGGCGACACAGCTGATGGTGCCGAGAACTGAGAGAGGCCTACCAGCTGAGCACGGATTACTGGGAAGAACCAGACACTGCCTGAGACTGGACTTCTGTTTCCTTTCCTGAGATATGGTACCCCAGACTGGGCAAGGGGGAAGGAAGGACTGAGTGTGTTTGTGGGTGTTTTAAGGGACTTTGGGATTTTGGTAAAGACATTAGGTCACTACCTTAAGTTTGTACAGCACTAAATAAACGTTTCCTTTCCTTTTCACGAATCTCTGGCATTGAGAGATATCTTTCCTTTAAGGCGGTGGACAAGACAGACCTGAGTCTCTTTCCGTAAGAGTATTATCATTCCAGGCCCCCTTGTTTTGTTCTGTAACAGGATTATACTTTTTCTTCTCAGTGTATCATCTTTAACTATTATGGGTGAGGCTCTGGCTGTTTAATCTTTCAGAAAGGGAAGTGCCAACCTTTTGGCTGCCCACCTCGATGAAAGAAAGAAGGAATGAGGATTAATATCACTGCCTCACCACCTGCCCAGCAAAATCTGATAATAAACAAAACAAATAAGAGGCCACTTATACATTTGCACTATTGTTTGTAAATATACACGGCTCATTGGTTTTTCTTGAATCACCCATAGCATTACTAAATTCATAGTTTTTTTATTGTCTTTTACCTATCAGTGGTTACAATATATATGTGCCCGTTATTGTAGGAGACCATTCTGCGTGGTGTGGACCCAGCTCCCACTCGGAGATGCACAGGACCTATGCCCACGGATAGGTTCTCCCATGGGGAATCAGGTCTGTAATGTGCCTAGACCACTTGAGTCTTACTTTTGCTAAAAACTCCCTCACCCTGAATTGAGATGGCAAGTGCTAACTGTAACTTCCTAAAATCCATCCTAAAACTCCCCAGTATGGAGTGTAAGGGGTTCAACTACTTTTCCCTTTTCATTTGCAAATATCCCTCTTCTGTGATGTGATTATTGACATTGGCTCCTTTGTTTTCTGTAAAAGGCAACCACCTAAAGCAAACTGTGCATAGCAAATGAAGACCATCACGTAATGTGCCAAGAAACCCAATAAAGGCCAGTCACAGTAAGGGCCGCAGCTTTTTCTCCCCTTGAGAGAAAAAGCCATGGCTGTCCCTTTTCCTCTACAGGACTTGATAGTCCGTGTGAATGTCTCTACCCCATCCACAATGTGGCGGACACCACGAGCCAGGGTCTGCATCAATTATTTACTTTTTGCTCTCAGAATCTTTCACAATCTTCACCTGCAAACAATATTTCTCAGGCTTGCCACTTATTGTCAGATATTTTCTTGACTGAAACTTAACTGATACAACATATGGCTAAAGTACAATTTTTGGACTTAAAAAGGCTTTCTTCTCCTAATTATCTGAATTCAATAGTATTCTTAGTGCTAGCCACTAGCACTTAGACCATCTTAGCATCAGAACTTCTCATTGTTCTTTACACAGTGATGTAATGTATGAAGTGATGAAGCATAATTCTGTACTCAGAAATGTTCCCACCCCTGAAATTCAGTTTTCACACACCAACTTTATGATCTGAGGCAAGCATTGTAGATTGAATGTGTCTCTCCAAAAAAGGCATGCTGAGGTCCTAATCTATAGTACCTCAAAATGTGACCTTATTTAAAACTAGGGTGATTGTAGATGTAATCAGTTAAGATGAGGCCACGCAGGAGTAAGATGGACCCCTGATTCAATATGACTGGTGCCTTTATTATAAGAAAATAGTCATGTGAAGACAGAACATGTGAAGATGGGTGCAAAGACAACTAGCCATGTAAATGGCTGACTCCCACTAAAAACCTGAGACCCCAAGGCTCAGGAAAACTTCCTTAGTTAGCAAATACTCCACCCATGTAACCATCATCATCACTGGGAGAATATATTTTTGTCCATAACACACCTGTGACAGAACAACTGGAAGGTCTACACCTGGAGCTCTCTTGGACCCACCTTACATGCTTTTTTTCCAAAGACAGATTTTCAAAGACAGATTTCAATCTGTCTCTTTGCACTATAATAAAATGTAATGATGAATATAATGGCTTTTCTGATTCCTGTGAGTCACTCCAGTGACTCCTTGATCCTGAGCCTTGGGAAACCTTGAACCCATCCATCACTGGATGAGGACTGTCCCAGTAACCAACACAAGCAGAATAAGCAATGGAGATGCAGGTGTGACGACACTGGAAACAGTGTGCACAGGATAATGACATGACCAGGAAACATGCAGGACACTGACAAGGTTACCATCATTCCATCAAAGAGTGTGTCAGCACAGTTGCCTCTGGTTCCAAAGCCCTTGTTCTTTTCAACACCTGGTTATGACATCAAGAATCACTAACATGAAGAAATTGGTAAGAACAAGGGCATCTTTCATTACTGATAAAGTCCCCATATTCTGCTACACCATCAGTGATCTGAACTCTGCACCCAGTGGTTAGAAGCAGAATGAGCTGTTTGTAGAACTTATCCTCCAGTTGTGATTGGCTGGCTTCATAGGAACACTTATCAGACTGCAGTGAGTCTTAGAAGCCTTTGAAGAGCTGGTTAGCATGCTTGGACTAAGTCCACCCCAGTTCTTGATTCATAGCCTTGTGGGAGGGCCTGGGCACCACTTATTTCACTAGCTTCTGCTGCTGCAGGCCTGCACACACTGAAGGAACCTATTTTACAGGTCCATCTATGAACAGACTTGTAGGAGATGCTTCTTTCTCCTGAGGGAGCTTACTTGGAAAGTCATCCCAAGAAGCACAAATAGGGAGCAGAGAAGTGAATAGAATAAGGAAGAATATAACCAAGTGTTAAAGAGCAGGCCACCACTATGTGCTTCTGGGATTCAATCCAGCCAACGACTGTTTGAGAAGCCATGTTGGCCACACTTGGGAATTATATCAGTAGAGAGCTCTAAGCCAGTATACTTTTCATCTACTCCTTTTCCAATATACCCATCTCACATCCCCTACCCAATCCCTTCACTGAGGGTCTTGCATATACTCCCCATTCAGATCACACTTGCCTGCAATGATCCTCATGTGTGTGTGTTGGTAGAGGGGGGAGTAGCCTCTAAATAGAAAAATGGAAATTGTGCATTTATTGAGACTGTCTTTTCCAATTGAAGGTAAACTCAGGCAGGCTGACAACTGGCCAGACACTAACAATTTCTGTTACAGGTTTGATTAAACAATCAGGTGACAAGAATCATGTCCTTGTTTTGTAGTTGGATGCTGGTAATCCATGAAGCATTGACAGGAGGGTATGCACTGACATCTAGTGACTGCTCAGGACACTGTCCCAGAGAAAACCCTACACTAAAGGCAGGGAGATGCCTCATTTCACATATAAGCACAGGCCTGAAGTAACTCAGAAGAAAGAGTGTCACTGAGGATGCTTTACTTTCCAAGTAGAAGAATTCACAAATTCTAACATGTCCCCTTATCTGAGACTTATCTCCTAAAATGATAAAGAAATACACCATTTTTGAAACCTTTTTCATTTTGGCTTTGCCTTCAAACTGTTTTAAAATATTATTTTGTTATCTATTCAATAATTTTTATTCTATGTGTATTCTGTGCCAGGCACGGAATTAAATGTTGAGAATATGACTTTTATGTTCTAGTAGAGGGGCCTGGTAATAAATAACTGCAAACAAGTAAAAAAAATCATTATAGAGTATGATATATGACTTGGAAGAAATAAACAGGGCAATGTGATAGAAAGTTGAGTAACTTGCAGTGGGCATGAGATGAATGGGTATCTTTAGATAAGATTGTCAGTCAAGACCTCTGAGAAGGTAACATTTTAGCTGAAATGTGGGGAATAAGAAGGTGCCAAGCCAGCAGGAGAACCAGGGTGAGAATACTTAATGCAAAGAGAAAATAAGTGCAAAGGCCCTGGGGTGAGAAAGAAACAGGCATCTTAGAACAGAAAAGATTCCAGGGAGTTTGAAACCTAGTGAGAGAAGAGAGAGGATATGAAATAAATTTGGAAGGATATGCAGGATCTTCAGGAAAAGAGAAACCACACTGGGTATTTCAAGTGAAGAGAATTTAATATGGAAAATTTGTTACACAAGTGATGGGAGAGCTCAGGCATCAAACAAGAAACAATGACAAAACCCAGGTATTGGCAATGCCAGGAAAATGGTGACACCCCTTGGTAGAGGGGTAAAGGGAGAATATGGGGTCAATGTAGGTAACAGCTAAAATGTTACCTTCTCAGAGCCCACATTCTCTGCCCAGGACAAGTCAGGCACAGCAGGGGCACAGAGAGAGGGACTGCTTTTTGCAGGAGCTGAAGTTATAGATGGCCACAGCTGGAGGGGCCATGTGAAACAGGAAGAGAGGGGAAAGATAGTCCTCTCCCTTTCTTCCACCAGCTAGCCTTCTGCCAGAGCCTCCCACTGGTGAGCTGACCAGAAAGGCAAAAGAGCCTGGGAAACATAGTTTCATGCAGTGCAGAAAGGATGAGGGAAGGGGAGGTATAGTCTATGTGCAAGATACGAGATATACATTTGTCTTAGTTGATTCCACGCATTCGGCCCTGGATGCAAGGGCCACATTAGGTACTTAATAAATGTTTATTGGATTGTCAACTTTTCTCAAAATGAGAAAAATCTAAGCAAGTGATGTCAAGGACATTAGTCTTCCCACCTGAAATCAGTATAATTCTCTGTACCCTCAGTCAGCCTGCCCTATTGTTTACTCTGTTTACCTGATTCATCAGAAGCAGGTCTGTGTCACTCATATATAGATGTTACTCACATTCAGTCCTCTGTGGCTAAAAGTTTAAAGGAGCCCTGCACCACCCTAACTGGAATCTGGCTCATGATGTCAGGATTAACTTCATGCACAGCAGAATCCATTCATGGGGACATGATGATTTGATCCATTTCATAGCTAATTATTACATATTAGGAATCAGTCAGTACACATTCCTTTATCCATACTTTTTCCCCTCTATCTCCCTGGTAGCCTGCATATGGTATAGCCCATCTGGACATGATATGGTTTCATTTTCCTACTATGATAACCTTTATGATTTCAAAAAGGTTAATTAACTACTTCATAGAAAATGTGAAATTCAACACAAATAATTGCTTTTCTTACTGAGCACACTGAGCTTCGTCTAGCTGAGAATGTAATGTAACAATTTTCATGGTGGTCTGCTGTGGAACCACCAGATTTTCATGGTGTTAACAATGTGGCCACAAGAGAACAAGGAGTCAGAATTTCCTCTGTGGTGGTGTCTCAGCTCTTAAATTCTCAGAGCTTGGCTTAGACAGGCCCCCAGTTGCTGGTCTCTAGGGTTTCATTTGAGAGAAGTGAGCCATTAGCTTATGAGGACCAGGTGAGAGTGTGCAAGCTCAAGTGACCTTTGACATGGAAATCAACCAGACAATGTCAAATCTGCTTCTGTCACTCTAAGTACACAGAGTGTACTTACCAGGCTGTAAGTACATAGCCTGGTAAGGCAGGATGCAGGGTGGGGGGTGGGGTTACCCAGGAGCAGCCCTCTACCCATGAAGGATGGAAGCTGGAGGACAAATACTGGGGTTTCTTTCTCCTGTAGAGGGCATTTCCAAAGCACACTTGACATGAGTCCTCAAGCCTCCTGCCCAAAGATGAAGCCTCAACTCCTTGCTATTAAAACTGTTCACTAACTCACCTGCGATCTTTCTGCCCCATTCCCCTGTAGGTGTGTCCTGAGCTTACCTCCAAAACTAATTTCTTCCCTCAAATCCTTGTCTTATATCTTTCTATGAGAACACAAAACAGAGAGAGAGAGGCAGAGGTGAGCAGATGACCTTCCTGCGGATGTGCTCATGAGCTAAAAGAGGAGGGGAAGATGGAATAACAAATACACAAAAAGCCTCTGAGAATGCAGAGACTCATTCAATCCTCCTGTCTTCCCATGGACCAGTCCCATTTACGAGGACACAGTAGGGTTTCTCAACCATGGTTGACACTATTAACATCTGAGTCTGGATCTCTCTTGGTCTTGGGGGCCATTCTATGCAAGGTAGGATGTTCATTAGGATATCTGGTTCTTACCCACTGATTCCAGTAGCCTCCCAATCATGACACCCAAAATATAGTTGCAGACATTTTCAAATGTCCCATTGAAGGGCAAAATTGACTCTATTTGAACAAAGTGACAGAGGCTCTGAAAGAATGAGTACCTGCCGGGGGAGGAAGAACTGGACTTTGCAAAAGTCCTCCTTCCATAGTTACATTCCAGATGCATCCACTGACAGGTAGCCTCAAGTCCAACATCTGGTCAGTCTGCCTATCCTTGACCTGGTGAGGTGACAGTAAGTGAGATGGCATATAATACAGACTAGGAAGGTTCTGGCTTAGTTACTCTTCAGACCTAGCCATTGGAAATTCTTGCCTTTGAACACTAGGTGGACCCATGGCAACACTAAACTCAGTAGAAGCAGGCAGCCAAGGAGTCTCTTGTTTATCTCAGTTACTCCAAATGGAGAATTTATGGTGGAGCTATTTTCTAGTTTAATTTCTCCAGACCTCCTCTATCCCAGGACTTTAAGGTGCTACATTTCTTTTAAGTGAATTCATAAGTGGAACTATGTGGAGTGGCAATGGAAAGTGTGAAAACTGGGAACTTCCCGCGAGCTCACACTGGACAGGTTTGAATTCCAGAAATTCCAGGTTGTTTCATCTTTCTGTTGCCCTGTCTGTAAAGTGGGAGTGAACAAAAGTCTTATCTCACAGGGCAGCTCTAGGCATTAAGTATGGTACAACTTGTAAAGTATGAACCCTGGCCCAGCTCACAGAAAACACTAAAAAATATTAGCAGTCTCTATGATTAAGCCTGAGTCCTAGACATGCTCTGACACAAATTGAGGGTGTGACCTTGGAAAAGTCACCTAATCTCCCTGGCTTCAACTTCCTATTCTGATGGACAGTAATGATGGTACCTTTTCCAAGATTCCTCCAGTTTAGTCATCCTCATATCTGTTGCATACTTAGTATGAGACAGACTAGGTTTTAAGCACTTTACTCTTAACTTCTCATTTTATCTCCATAAAAACTCCATGAGATGTTTGTTTTTCTTATCTTTATCTTACATAGAAGTAAACCAGGGCAAAGAGCGGGAAGGTCAATAGCGTGCCCTTTGCACACAGCTAGTAGCCAGCACAGGAGGCGTTTGAGCTTGGCCATGCAGTCCTTCAGTTGAGCATTCCATAACCTCTAGGGAAAAGTGGTTCACTCTGTTGCTGTTATTCCGGTTGTAGAAGAGGAAGATATTTAGTAAGAAGAGCTCAAAGAGCTTTTTGACTGCTTTGCAACTTTGGAGTCAGCACTGGAATAGAATGCATCTTTGTTATTGTCTGGGGACCCCCTCAGGGTTATTTTTTTTTTACTCCTATAATGCAGGGACCGGCAAACAGTTCCTGTAAAATGTCAGAGGGTAAATAGTGTACTTTTACCCTCTGGGGTATAGTATACAAAGCCTATACACCAGGCTTTGTATACCATAGGTAGGTCTCTGTAGCATCTAGTAAACTATATGATTGTAGCAGGAAAATAGCCAGACAAAATAAAGACAACTGGATGTGGCTGTGTACCAATAAAAATTTATTATAAAAAGCCCTGGCTGGCGTAGCTCAGTGGATTGAGTGCAGGCTTTGAACCAAAGCATCGCAGGTTCGATTCCCAGTCAGGGCACATGCCTGGGTTGCAGGCCACAGCCCCCAGTAACCGCACATTGATGTTTCTCTCTCTCTCTCTTTCTCCCTCCCTTCCCTCTCTAAAAAAATAAATAAAATCTTTAAAAACATTAAAAAAAAGAAAGTGTCAAATTATTTAAAAAAAATTATTACAAAAACAGGCAGTGGGATGAATTTGGCCCTTAGGCTACATTTTTTTCTGACTCCTGATGTAAAGCATGAATTTATCCAGAACTTGTATTTGAGGTTTTGGTCTGACCCACCATGGTAGTCCTCTGTTCCTGTCCTGGTTGGACCAAAGGCATAGCTGACTAAATGTGAACTATGGTTCCGTCATGGGATTCCTGTATGGCTAAGGGCAGTTGGCTTTGGAAGTCTTCCCAAGAACAAGAAACCTTTCCCCAAAAAGGAACAAATTAGTGTCCCTAAAGATGCAAGAAACAGGAGTGTCCCTAAGAAAAACTGGGGCTCAGGGACTATCCAGGAAGCAAAGCTGGGAGCCACAGTAGAATGTTGTTGGCCTCTGATCTCTGGGTCCATCCAGACAGATTACAGATGGCCCACACCTCTTTGTTTAGATCTGGAAGCTTTAAACATGTGAATACACTGCTTCACTTCTCAGAAACCTGATCTGTATGTGTTGGTGCAAGTCAGAAAAGTCAGATTCTGGCTGCAAAACTGCTTTGACCATGTGTGGAGACCAGAAGGTCTGCACTGTGTTCCTACTTTGCTGCTTCTCCAGTTCACACATGGCTCCTGTTTATTTCTGCTGGGGTAGGAGTTTTAACCTTGTCCTCTACTTTTTAAAAAAAAAATTTGTCCTCTATGAAAGAAATTTTTTTTAATTGTTTTTAGAGATAGAGGAAGGAAGAGAGAGAGAAACATCAATGTGAGAGAGAAACATCATTCTGTTGCTTCTTGTACATGTACATGATCCCCAATCGAGGACCAGTCATGCAACCCAGGTACGTGTCCTGATCGAAATCAAGTCTGTGGCCTTTCAGATAATGGGATGATGCTCCAATCAGCTGAGCCACACCAGCCAGGGCCTGACGTCCTCTTATATAACACATTGCACTGATTGACAAAATCCACCTATTCCCTCAGTTAGGACCCAGCACTGGAAGCCGAAGGTGAATTTTGGGTTATATTTCTACTACAGTACTCACCAAGCCTACAAAAATACCAAACCTTTGAAACAAAAAGATTTTTCATGGGATGACTACTATATTACATATACCTGTAAAAAGTAAAAAAAAAAGTAAACTTCCAATGATATAGCTTCTGAACAACAAATTACAGTCAAATTTATACATTTATTACAAACAAAACGTTAAAACCAATTCAACTTACCCACATAATGCTAGATGGTATTTGGGGGTGAAACTAAATTTCCATGTTGAATGTAATAGTAGAAAGTTGTACTTGCCTGCTTTCCTATATTATTTGCTGTTAAGGATAATGGACCAGCTTTTATTTATCCTAGTTATTATTTTCAATATATTTTCTTTTAGTAATGAATTCATTTTAACTACAATTCCAATAATTTGATGGATCAATCAATTCTAATAGCACATTACAGAATACAGTACTTAAAAGCAAAATATATATATATAATCTAATGACAAGTTTTCCTTCATATTCTGTAGGTCACTTACTGCTTGGGATCTGGTGCAAGTTGACACATACAAGGCCATGCATAGTCTTGGAAAACTATTGGCTCAATAATGAGCCAGTGTAGTTGAGTTCCAATAACTTCTCTTTTATTAACTCATTATAAGGCTATTGTCCACATACCCTACCTCCTGGTCACACTTGGTGACAGAGACATAAGGGCAAGCAAAGCTGTGCAGTTGTAGAGCAATGTTGACTTATGTGTTCCATGTTATCAGGAAAACAGAAATGAAGAATTTTGAAATTCTCATTTGAACCTGAATACCCCCAAGAATACACCACAGACCTATATTTGTCCTATAAATATGTAGGAATATGGTTTTTCTTTGCAACAGGTTTTGTTGATTACACAACAATATTTTTCCTTAGATGTTTATTCAGTGTGTCACAAGTATTTAAATAAAGAGGAAGTTGTGTGAATGTAATTGACATTCCGGCTGGAGTTCTCTCTTACTCTTACTCTTTGACTTCTTTAACATGAGTATATTTGCATCTCCACTTTTTCTTAACAGCTGTTGTAAAGGTGTACTATCATTACTTTATGTACATCTGAAGTTTTTGTTTTAAGTTTAGATAATAAAGTTTTTGGAATTTTATTTTTAAAAAGTTTACTAGCTCATATTCTGATTTCCTTTCAACTTTCTATTGTGGTAATTTTTTTCTTAAATGTGATATTATAACATCTAGAGAGCAAAAAGTTTTCTGAAAAAAAAACACTCTGATTTTGCTATTCATGAAAGGGAAATAGCATTCAATATACAAATTTGGATTTATGGATTGATTCAGAAAACATATTTCTCAAGAGTCAGCTATACCTGTACATTTTTGTGATTTTTTAATCTTTGGGTCATAGCAGTTCTTTACATTAAGCCATATGTAATAATTATAGCTATAGAGCAAGAAACAAATGGTGATAAATGTATATGATTTGACCTAATACAAAACATTCAGATAATCAGCCTTAGCAATGTAACACATAGACACTCTCTTTGAAAAATTTTACAGAAACCAGATTTCATATCTAAACCCAATGGTGACATTTCTGACTTAGCAAACAAACTGCAAATCTCTCAATATGTTGGACATGAAAATAGGCAGAACTGACAGTTGTTGATGAGATATAATTAGGGAGAGCCAGATGTTCCCAACTCATAGCCTCTTCCCCAGTGACCAATGTATGATGACACCATTAGTGATTTATGTTTTTGTTAACATGTTCTTAGAAGTCACATCACTCAGTTAAGTTGCCAGCATAATTTTCTCATTTTCTGGCTTTAACTTGGAGCATCATATGGAACCTTGATGAGAAAATCTGAAGGAACATCTGAGTTAACAGATCTGATGAAAAAATCTCACTTTACAATGTCACTCAAGTGTGGGCCTTTGAGTAGGCTGATGGTTTATTATGGAAGATGGCAGCACACAGAGCTAGATGTTAAGGAGAAAACAACCTAGCTGGAAAAGAAGTAAAAGAATGTCATCTTTGTTTGCCCTGGCTCCTTGTTTTAATACACCATTCACCTTGATATTTCTTAAAGAATTTTTCTAAAGCATAAGTTCAAAAAGCATGCAACTTGTCCAAATAAAGTATTTCAGGATTGCCAGGTGAGTCCCATAAATTTTGACTTTCCTAGTCCTCTCTCAAGGGTATGACTTACATCTCATTGAAACAAAAGTTGGCAATACCCTTGCTTTTGAAAAAATATTTTCCATTTCAAGTGGCCAGGGGCCCAGGAGAACCACTCTTTGCTGAATAATGTTAGCACTATTTTATTCTGATAATTGTTTAGTGAACTTAGATAAGCAGCTTCAAACTTAGAAATTTCAGGTCCTTCCCTCTGTCATTGGGACAATGAAAATAGTTGACATATTCCAATTCCTCAAAAAGGACTTTTTCATTTGACAACTAACATGAGAAGTGAAAAGCAATTGAACCCCTCTTCAACTTTCCATGTGTTTATGTGTGTAGAGTTGGGTTTATTACCCATTTACTTGTTGTAAACTCTGTTGGACTGAGCTCCATTAAAACACCCAACAGTGGCAGAGCACAGCACAATTTAGAATGAAAATCTACACCTATGATGTCATTTAATCTAGTGTGCAGACATAAAACAAGGCTGGGTTAAGAAATGGTTTGTGAGAAAGCCAACATTTGAGAGAGATTTTTTTTTATTATTATTCTATTACAGTTGTCCCAATTTTTTCCCTTTTGCCATCCTCCACCAAGTCCACCCTTCAGTCCCAGAGTTAATCCCCACACCATTGTCTATGTCCATGGGTCATTCGTGCATATTCTTTGATTAGCCCCTTTCCCTTCTTTTCACCATTATCCCCCTCCCCTTCCCCTCTAACAGCTGTCAGTTTGTTCTATGTTTCCATGTCTCTGGTTCTATTTTGCTCATTAGTTTACTTTGTTCATTAGATTCCTTGTATAAGTGAGAGCATATGGTATTTGTCTTTCACTGACTGGCTTATTTCACTTAGCATAATAGTCTCCAGTTCCAACCATGCTGTTGCTAAAGGTAAGAATTCATTTTTTCTGCTGTATAGTGTTTCATTATGTCAATGTACCATAGTTTTTTAATCCACTCATCTACTGATGAGCACTTAGGCTATTTCCAGCACTTGGTTATTGTAAATAGCACTGCTATAAACATAGGTGTGCATAAATTCTTTTGAATTGGTGTTTTGGGATTCTTGGGGTATATTCCCAGCAATGTAATCACTGGATCAAAAGGCAGTTCTATTTTTAATTTTTTGAGGAAATTCTGTATTATTTTCCACAGTGGCTGCACCAATCTGCATTCCCACCAACAGTGCACTAGTATTCTCTTTTCTCCACATCTTCACCAGCATTTATTGTTTGTTGATTTATTGATGATAGCCATTGTGACAGTATAAGGTGATATCTCATTGTGGTTTTAATTTTCAAGAGATATTTTTGAAGGATAAATAAAATTGGACATAGATTGTGCTCTAGAGTCAAATCTCAGGTTCCAAGTCTTGTTCTTCTAGCCAGATTCTGTCATTTAATAACTATTTGACTTTAGGAAAGTTGAGAAATCATTAGGAGTTTCATTCTTTATTTATAGTACTATGGAAACAGGAATTATTTTCTTTTGGAGCAGTGGTAAAGATTAACAATGTTTGTAGAACAGCAATTCTAAGGACTGGTACAGGGTAAGTACCTTAAAGCATCTATTACTGCCTCTAGTGCTACTGTATTTTTTTGCTATTATTATCATCTCACTACTTTTGGTTGACTTATTTGTCCTAAGTCTTTACCCCTCCTGTATCCACACCCTTGCCTAGGTGAGATGTCACTTGACTTTGGTCTTAAGCATACAACCTGGTTTTACCAATAACCTGAAGGAAGAAGAGAGGCTTTTCCAGCTTGGAGCCTGAGATCAAAGAATCTTGTGTGTTTCTACTTTCACTCTCATGCTTCTGCCACTGACATGGGAGGAGATTCCCCTGAGTTGGTGCTTCCTCTTCATCCTCAGCTCAGAATGAACACAAGTAGGGCAGAGCCACTCTTGCCAATCCACATACCTGTACTGAGAAGCAACAGCTCTCCTAACAAGGCAGAATGGAGCAGAGCAATCTGCAAAACCCAGTCTGGATCAGCTGCACCCGAGACACTGAGATCAGGAAGTTTTGTTATGCAACAATAGCTAATTGATACATCATTCTTGTTAATGTCATGAGCACAGGATATTGAATGAGCAAGAGCCTGGTGGAAGGGATATGTAGCACGGACACTGGAAACAGCAAGACAATATGGTATATGAAAAGAACTGTGGGAAAGGATGTTGAAGTCAGTGGAGATCATAGAGAACCTTAATGATGAAGCTAAGAAATACAGGCTTTACCATTTTTCGGATGTGACCATTGGAGGCTTTGAAGAGGTTGGCATGCCCAAGGAATGCTCTAGGGAAGGTGATTGGGTAGCAGCTCTTTCACAGCAGGCCAGGCAGAAGACAGGTTGAGTCAGCAGGCACCATTCCTTTCCACACCTTTTTCCCATTGCCCACTGGTTGATGCTACCCTGTTGTATCCCCTCCTTTTCACTTTGCAGAGAATATTTGATAATCCTTTTGCCCAATTTTACCATTTATAAATACTATAGGGGTCAGAAAAAGGAGATGTACTGGGTCCCTGCTCCTTCCATTGTAAATCCATTACTCAGAACATTGTTTAGCCCCTGGGATTGTGGTCTAAACTAGCGTAACAGATTCATTAAATGAATGATCCACAGACTGTACCTGTGGTATTTGCAACATATTGACCCTACAAAGAATACATGTGCCAAAATGGACCCATCATGGTTAACTGGGCCCAAATTTATAACCAGAGTCTAGCAGCCATTGTTTGCAAAGTTGTCTCATGCACACCTTTCAGGGAAATGCCACAGACTGGGCTGTCAAGACTTTTTTTTCCCCCCAAGATCCTCATTTGCATCTTCACTGGCCAAACAAAGTAGCTCTAATCCAACTGATCAAATTGTGAGGATTTGGAGTCCTCATTTACGTGGTATGGACCAATCAAGGATTTAAAGTGGGCACTCTTCTATGTCTAAGCCGGTTTCATCTCTGCTTCAAGGAAGCACACTTTCATCAACGACTGTGCTTTGCCAGCCAGAGCTGTAATACTGGAGCAACACTATCAGCCAGAATTATAACACTCAACCTGTCTCCCCAGAGCAAAGTAGAGCAGAGCTGTCTCGACAGAACTGAGCTGTAACACTGTAGTAACACTGGAGTAATGCTTAGGCCTCCTTACCCTGACCATCTTCCCCAAGCTATTCTACAGCAAGTCTGTTTCACAATTGAGCTGCTTCACAGCCATGTTGGTCCACAGTCAAGCTATTTCACAATTGACTTTTTTCACTGAGTGAAGTCCCTTACCCAATGCCCCAGTTGGGAAGTCCTATTGGCTTTGAATTGGTGGCCACAATCTTCAGTTGACTAGCTCTCTTCTCAGGGCTATCCTCTGAAGAAGAGACCTTTGTCCTGTTAAAAAAAAAAAAAAGAAGCAAAACAAAACAAAGCAAAACAAAACAAAAAACTACACAGTGTTTGGGGAGGGAATACAAGAAAATAGAAGAAATCCAAAGAAGCTTGACTATCTGGAGTCTCAACAGAAACAACCCCCTTCGTGCTTATCTCCCCACTCAGACCCTGCCTATCTATGGCAGGCTACTGTTTGTGGGTTAGACAGACTTGGGAATTTTAGAGAATTTAGGGAGGAAAATTATGGGCAGTGTTGGGGCTCTGGAAAACCCTGGACCTAATATCAGGACCAAAATTCCTGCTCCATAACATCAGCAGTTATTCCTTTTAGGCCTCCCATTTCTGGGTAACCTAGCCAGGAAAGAGGATAGATGGGATGTCTCTAAAACCATAATTTGACTTTGGAAGTTTACCACCTTTCAGGACTCAAAATGTTTCAGGCCCTACATAGTTTCTGGAGCCACATACAAATCCTAGCTCTATGCCTTGGTTCCTCATCCCCAAGCAAGATTAAGAATGCCTCCCTCTCACGCTTTCTGTAAAGATGGCATGTTGGTAGTACATACAATGTACTTAGAGAGGTATATTTTATATTGCATATGACTCATTAAATATCAACTGCTATTATTATATTAGTATGCTACGGCTGCTGTGACAAAATATACCACTGACTAGGTGGATAAAACAACAAAAATGTACTGTCATATAGTTCCATGCCTCTCCCCTGGGTTCTGAGGTTTGCTGACAATCTTCAGAATTCCTTGGTTTTTAGATGCATCACTATGATCTCTACCTTCATCTGCACATGATATTCTTCCTGTATGCATATTTGTGTCCAAATTTCTCCTTTTTGTAAGGACAGCAGTCACAATAGATTAGGGACTTCCCCACTCTAGTATGACCTCATCTTAGTGTATCACATCTACAATGATCCTACTGCCAAATAAGATCACATTTTTCAGTGCTGGGGGTTACAATTTCAATATATAAATTTGGGTGGGACATAATTCAATCCATAATAATTATCATCATGCTTACTGTTAATAATATATAATTATTATAAGGTGAAAGGAAATATTGTAAAATCTTACCCATATGTTTGTGAGGATTAAATGGGGTCATTAGCAAATTGTCTGGCACACAGTAGGTGCTCAAAAAATGTTTTACTTCTTCATTACCATTGTAAAAGTAAAAGATATTTGCTCATATTCCCATTGGCCCAACACCCACACTTAGCTTATATTTGTACTTTCATTCCAGTTTTAGGTATACATGCATTTTTGTCACTTATGACATTTTGTGTACATAAACTTCTGTTCTGTCACCTTAAATTTATCTTGAAATCACACTTATTTGTGTAAAAGTGTTCTTATTTATTGTTTATAATAGTTGGATAATATTCTGAAGAATCAAAATGCCATAATTTACTTTATAATTTCCATAATTGGCTTAACATATTCAGATTGTGTATAATCTTTTGTTCAATTATAAAAAGCACAACCATGCCCTGGCCAGGTGATTCAGTTGGTTGGAGTGTCAACCCATACACCAAAGTGTTGCAGGTTGGATTCCCAGTCAGGGCATGTACAGTAGACAACTGATTGATGTTTCTGTTTCACAATGTTTCTCTTTCTCTCTCTCCCAGCTTCCTCTCTCTAAAATCAATAAACATACTTGGGCAAAGATTTTTGAAAATAATAAAAGAGTAAAAAATAAAAAAGTATAACCATGAATATCTTTGATCCAACCATCACATTCCTAGAATTTTATTTAGTGTAAAATGTTTTTTCCTTCTTTTCTTTGCATTTCTTGAGTACTGCAAAGTCAAGCACTCTTCCCTCTAAGTGGTGATGATTTATATTTCCTCCCTGTGTATTATCAGTTACTGTCCTTTTGTGGATTCATCTTTACCTTCTCCAAAATCTGTAAGAGGACTGGCTCTTTCTCTAGGACTAATACAAGCCTCAGAGCCTGGCACTTATTTTAAATATGCTTATATTTGGCATAAAATACCTCATGACAAGCTGGACCAAGCAGTCCCCATGTGTGAGAGCTCACCTGGTAGAGTATGCAGCTGTCTTCCTAATGAATTTTCTCCCACAACTCACAAATAGACAAGAGAGTGGAAGATGTGAATGATTTGAGACTCTGCAGGCTCTCTGGAGGGTCCACAAAGGACAGAGAGAATATTTAATTACTTAATATGTATAATAACATGGCTTTGTTTTGTTTTGTTTTTCATGTTTTATGTAATAATTTAAGAGTTACCAAATAGAGTAATGTGTAAAACTGACCTCTGAGAGGTATCACCTGGCCCCCAACCACTGTGCACTGCCACTTCTGAGAAGACCAGGAATGGCCTAATACCCAAGCACAGGCCTCACACACTCTGTTCTGCTGGTTAATCACCATCAGGCATGGCAAGCTCACAGGGCTTTGGGCTTGTCTCTGTTTTGCCTCATTTTCCAAAGGGAGATGCCCCAAAAGGCAACAGCTGGATTGGGGACAGAATCTGGGTCTTGTATGTTTCTTACACAGAGTTTAGGAAGATGACCATGCTGCAAGAAATACAAATGACCTATGCATTACAAAGGAAAGAGAATACAGATTAAGAGACTTGAAGATATATTAACACATTGCAAAATGTAGACATAATTTGGTTCCTAGTTCAAAGACACTTCAAAAATGATTATGACATTTATGAGGCAATTGGAAATTTGAACACTAACTGGATATTTGATAATATTGAGCAATTATCAATCATTATTTTTACATATGGTAATAGTACTATGGTCATATTTTTTAAAAGAGTACTTCTCATCTTTTAGCTGTATACAGTAAATCATTTACAGGATGGAATGGTTTGAAGAGTAAGCACATAGAAGAAGCAATTATTAAAGCAATGACTCATATTTTTCACTGGGGAATTCCACCCATAAATGTTAAGATGAGAACTTCTCTCCAGTAAACATTCAGTAGCTCAAGAGAAGAATTTGCCAAACTCATCAATAGGAGCAGGACCCACGTCAGGCCACCTGCTCTGGATTATGCAGAACTGAGAGAGGACCTGGTATCTAGCATCATACCCTGAAGCATGCTAGTTTCACTCAGTATCATGTTGTAAAGCCCTAGGACCCACCCTGTCTTCTGCTATGCCTGTGTATCTAATCGTAAACCCTCTTCATTTAGTTTTTCAGGGGCTGTATCTGTCTGTCTGGTGCAGACTGACACTCCTCACAGCATGAGGTAGGTGTGGCCATATTGCCCCTGTACCACCCCTCCTTCCAGTATTGACTGCCCCAATCCTACAGCTCCTGCAGCTTTCTGAACCCAAAGATTATTCCTCTATGCCCTTTTCTGCAGGTGCTCAAGATGCAGCCCTGCAGCTCTGCATGGCTGATCCCATTATTGTAACAACTCATGATGTCTCCTCTCACTGGCCCATCTTGTGTGTTTAAATCCTAATTGCAGACTGGATCCTGTGTATCCAAAAGGAACAAGTGAACGGGTAACTTATTTATTGGTAGAACAGTAAAGAAGCCTATGGTATGGTCCCCCTGGAGGCCTGGATTCAGCACACATTTCAACAGCCCATACAGCTATGCTGACATGTTGGTGGAAGTGGAATATACCACCACTGTTGTTGGATGGTTTTGTCCTGGTTTGACTGCATGAACATACTGAATGACAGGGGCACTTAGAGTTTCCACCATGCCAGCTTCTCCTTAAGAGCAAGAGGAAATATCAATATAGGTGGCAGCTAACTCCACACCATGGATGGAAGTCAACTCCACACAGTAGAAAAAATATTTATATTAAGTTCAGATAAAATTAAGTGACCGTGATAGAAATCAGGTCAAAGGTTGCCCTGGAGGGGCTGGGAAGGAGCTGGACTGGAGAGGAATATGAGAGGGGCATTCTGGAGTTATGGAGTTGTTTTATCTCTTGATTTCAGGTGACAATTACACCACCTGTCAATCCTCACCCAACTAGAAGAAGTGACACTTCTCTGAGTTTTGGTTTTTGAGATCATGTTAATGTTTTACATATTGAATAAACAAAACTGAATCAAAAGGTACAGGAAGTTAGCTGGCTAACGATGGTCAGAAGAAATCCGATTACTCTCTATTACATACAAACCAAATTGAGGGCAACAAGATTGAGGCCTAAATCAGAAGGCTAAAGATAGGTTATCATGGAGGTCCAAAAAGCCCTAAAATAGAATGCAACAAAGTTCTCTGTTGATTTTTCTAGGAGTACCCACTGCTCCCATCAGATTCACAAAAGGACCTCTGGCCTACTGGATTTAAAACCAGTCTTCATAGAAAATTGTCACCTCACCTGAGTTCGATGCTGGAGTATACAAGAATTACAAAACTCAGTGCCTCTGACCCTAATAAAGTGCATTCTCCCTAAAAGTTTCTGGAAATCCCAGAGGCTGACATTGGCTTCTCTTGTCCTCTGTGGGCCCCAGATCAAGACAAGAAATTTCCAGGCAGCTATCCATCCAGGTGCTGTGAGAGGGAGGCCAAAGGCACCAGACCTCTGACTCAAGACCCTTTTAGCATTGAATTCTCAAGCTCAGGCTTTAGCTGAACAAACATAAATGTATTCAAATAAACAAATCTTCTAGTATTTAGAAGTTTGAAACTTTTATTTTTGATGCTTCTTCCAGTATAAAGTATCACTTTAGTAATAATTACTAAATGATATCCTTTGAGATAATACATTCTAGGCTACCCAGAGCTCATACATCTCTTTAACAAGTTTCTTTATTTCCAAACTGGGAATTTCCCACTATCCCCTCTACCACAGAACGTTTTACTGACATTTCAAGGAGATCTAGTCAGAGACTCAAACAGAGGGTCCTCTTCATGTTTATCTCAGCACTAATCTTGCTAAATAATCTGTCGTTGATCACTTAAACATTACCTTGAGAAGGGGAAAAGAACACATTTACAGTAGGATGACAATCTCATTACACTGGAATAGTTCTTGAGCTGCTCTCAAACCTGAGAGAAAGAAGAGTATGATAAACAGTACAGTGACAGAAACCTTACAGGTTATTCCACAACAACATTCCAAAAACTTTAGTGAGCACCTGCTATGTGTTAGGCACTGTTATTACTGGCCTTGCACTTACTGCTGGATGACACAGAGACATCCCTGTCCTCAGGAAACTCTTATAAAAACTTCCATCATATTAAAATACTCCCTTATTCTCCTGCTCACAGACCTCTCGATTCTGTAGTGGGTGCTTTAACTGCTGTTCTAAGGAACACATATCAGCCTGGGAAGACATTGGAAATACCTCCTGCAGCATCACTTTCATTTGGGGAAATGCAAAAATTCATTATTATAATACAACCTTTGCAAAGTTCAACAGGAAAGAAACCTCTTCAATTATCACACAGGTCCAAAAGTAATTGATGACAAAATCCTTTTTAAACTCTAGATAATATCAAAGAGTAAACAGCTAGGGAAATGCTGGCCTTCTGGATTTCTTATATGTCCCTGTGCTGATGCTGAAAGCCCTCTAAAGTTGGTTGTTTTCCAATTATCCCATTTTTCTTCTCTGCTCCTTTAGCTCCTTGACTCTGTCCTTCTGCTCCAGTGGCATCAAAATTATCTTTTTTCCAGGTTTCAGGCTTCCTCTCTCTAGGCAACTCCCCTAGCTCTGCTTTTGCCTGGCTGCCTTTAACTCTACTCTGTCCCTCTCTGTTGAAGTCCCACCACCCTTAAAAGCAGAGCTCAGGTTCCTCACTGCCCTGTCCTAACCCCCAGCTCTTCCATGGGCCCCAAGCACCTGTGGTAGATAGTCTACAAAAATGGCCCACAACTTCTTCCAGCCCAGTATCCACACCCAATTACAACTTGACTCACCTCCAATCAAGACTGTCTCTTGAATCAGGAATGGACAATGTGCTTTGGCCAAAGAGACAATAAAAAATGTGACACAGGACCTCCGGCCAAGATGGAGGCATAGGTAGACACACTGTGCCTCCTTGCACAACCAAGATAGGGACAACAACAATTTAGAAACAAAATAACAACCAGAACTGACAGAAAATTGAACTGTATGGAAGTCGGACAACTAAGAAGTTAAAATAGACATGTTCATCCAAACCAGTAGGAGGGGTGGAGTCCTACAGCTGGGCGAGAGGGGTCGCAGTACAAAAAGCAGTGGGATTGGCGTAAAGTATCCCAGGCATGCAAGTCCACAGCGGGTGGACCCTGGGCATGCAAGCAGTGGCTGGCAGACACCAGCCGAGGGGTGGCAACCAGCAGACCCAGCGAGGCAGCAATTGTGAATCAAGGAGCTGCACCAAAGGCAGCTGGCTGACTCGGCAGTCCCAGGATCCCAGCACCGGGAAATGAAGCCTCAGGGCACTGATTGAAAACACCTGTGGGGGCTGAGGCACAGGGATACTCACAGCCTCACAGGAGAGGTCATTGGAAAGATCCATGGGGTGCACAAGCCCACCCACATGGGAATTAGCACCAGAAAGCCCCAGTTTGCTTGGGGGAAGTGGCGGAAAGGACTGAAGTAGATGGAGAGCAGAGCAAATGCCATTGTTACCCTCTCAGACCCCGCCCCCACATACAGCGTCACAACTGGGTTGCCCCGCCCTGGTAAACACCTAAGACTCCAGCCTTCATACATAACAGGCATGACCAGACCAAAGGAAAAAAAAAAGATGGCTCAAACAGAAGAATAAATGAAAGACCCAGAACCAATAGTTTTAAGCAACCAAGAGGTAGCCAACATATCAGATGCACAGTTCAAAACACTGGTGATCAGGATGCGCACAGAATTGGTTGACTTTGGTCACAAATTAGATAAAAAAATGAAGGCTACAATAAGTGAAATGAAGACAAATGCACAGGGAACCAATAGTGATGGAAAGAAAGCTGGGTCTCACATCAATGGAGTGGACTAGAAGGAAGAAAACAACATACAATCAGAAAAGAATGAAGAACTACAAATTCAAAAAAAATTAGGAGAGGCTTAGGGATCTCCAGGACATCTTTAAAAGTTCCAACATCTGAATTATAGGGGTACCAGAAGGAGAAGAGGAATAGCAACAAGTGGAAAACTAATTTGAACAAATAATAAAGGAGAACTTTCCCATTCTGGCAAAGGAAATAGACTTCTAAGAAGTCCAGGAAGCTCAGAGAGTCCCAAAGAAGTTGGACCCAAGAAGGAACACACCAAGGCACATAATAATTACATTAGCTAAGGTAAAAATGAAGGAGAGAATCCTAGAAGCAGCAAGAGATAAGGAGACAGTAACGTACAAAGGAGTTCCTATCAGACTGTCAGCTGATTTCTCAAAACAGACCTTGTAGGCAAGAAGGGGATGGAAAGAAGTATTCCAGGTCATGAAAGGCAAGGACCTACATCCAAGATTGCTCAATCCAGAAAAGCTTTCATTTAGAATGGAAGGGCAGATAAAGTGCTTCTCAGATAAGGTCAAGTTAAAGGAGTTCATCATCACCAAACCCTCATTTTATGGAATGTTAAAGGGACTCATCTAAGAAAAAGAAGATAAGAAAAAGAAGATAAAAAACATGTATAGTAAAATGACAGCAAACTCACAATTATTAACAACCACACCTAAAACAAAAACAAAAACAAACTGAGCAAACAACTAGAACAGGAACAGAACCACAGAAATGGAGATCACATGGAGGGTTAGCAACAGGGGAGTGGGAGGAGGAGAGAGGGGGAAAAGATATGGCGAATAAGTAGCATAGATGGTAGATAGAAAATAGACAGGGGGAGGGCAAGAATAATATGGGAAATGTAGAAGCTAAAGAACTTATGACACATGGACATGAACTAAAGGGAGGGGATGTGGGTGGGAAGGGGTGTGCAGGGTGGAGTGAAATGAAGGGGGGTAATGGGACAACTGTAATAGCATGATCAATAAAATATATTTTTTAAAAAAGTGACACAGGAGAGACTTAAAATGTGCACATACACTGTCTCAGCCTTTTTTTTCTAATTGTGATAAAATACATGCAACATAAAATTTACTATCTCAACAATTTTTAAAGGCACAACTCACCAGTATTTAAGTATACTCACCTTGTTCTGCATCCAGTCTCCAAAACTTTTTCATTTTGCAAAACTATAACTCTGTACCTATTAAAAAATAGTTCCCATTTTCCCTTTGTACCCAGGACCTGGAAACTACCATTATAAGTTGGATTATGCAGTATATGTATTTTTGTGATCGGCTTATTACTTTTAATGTAATGTCCTCAAGTTTCATCCATGTTGTAGCATGTGTCAGACTATAATTCTTTTTAAAAGATTGAATAATATTACACTTTCTGTATATACCACATTTTGATTATCCATTCATATGTAATTGAACACATGGGTTTCTTCCACTTTTTAGCTATGTACAACCAGAAGTACATTGTTGAATTATATGGTAATTTGATTTTTAATTTTTTCAAGAACCACCATACTGTTTTCCATAGCAGCTGTACCATTTTGCACTCCTACAAACAATGTACATGGGTTCCAATTTCCCTACATCTTAACCAACACTTGATATTTTCTTTGTTTTTAAAATAGTAGTTATTTTAATGGATGTGAAGTGATATCACAATGGAGATTTAATTTGCTTTTTCCTAATGATTAGTGGTGTTAAGCATCTTTTCATGTGTTTATTGGTCATTTGTATATCTTTTTTGAAAAAAAAAGTCTGTTCAAGTTTTTTGACCAGTTTTTAATTGCGTTGTTTGTTTTTTGATTGTTGATATATATATATATATATATTTATTTATTTATTTATATACAATTTGCAGTTTCTTCCATTCGATAGGTTGCCTTTTTATTCTGATTGTGCTCTTCTATGCAGGTTGGCCTCTTTAGATGCTTGAACACTTCTATCATCAAGAGAATAAGACTGGGTTGGCCTACTTGAGAATGAGGGACACATGGCTATTTTCCAGGTGATATGAAGCCAGTCATAGGAGTGAGACCACCTAGACAACCCAGCTGCCACTGAGCTAATCCAGTTCAGAAGAACTGCCCAGAAACTGAGAGAACCAGGCAAATACATAGCATTTGTTACTTTAAGCCTCTACATTTGGTTTGGTTTCTTACACAGCAAAAGCTACCTGATACAGTCCTTGGGTATTTCCTTGTGTGTCCCAGCTTGACTGCAACATCCCTGAGCTTGGAATCATGTGGACTAAAATCCTCAGATACTCCCTCATGATGCAGTATTTTTACTTGTTCATTCAAGCTTTGGGACATGTTTGTTGATTGGCAATTTTATGGCAATCAACTGGGCTTTAAGCATCAGTTAGTAATTAAATTTCTTTAAAGACCAATCTAGATCCACAAACACCAGCTTAAAACAATACTGGCACATCAAATTTTTCTTCAGAAAAAACCAACAGATCATAAACTTTGACAGAAACTATCAGACAAGGCCAAACTTTGACAAGACCAACAGAGCAGCAATTTTCTGGGTTACACAGATCAAGGCCTTAAGAGCAGCTTCCTCTCAGACTCACATCCTCCCTCCTCTGATTCCTGACTTCATTCTTGCAGAGAGTTTGAAGCCAAGAAGAACGAATAGCTCAAATGAATTGTGGGAAGTTGCAAGTAAGAAATTTTTAACTGCTGAAATAGGGAAGTAAAATATCTCTTTCTTTTCTCCTTCTTAAAAGCTGAAGGCAATTTACATAGAGATAAATGACATGTCCTGTCATTTTATTATTCCACCACCAAAATGTGCAGAAGGGTTTCTCCTAAAGGCTAAAAATAAGAAACTGGACTACATGATCATAAAAATTCTATAAATGTAAAATCATATGTCTTTGTATAGTGTGACATCCTGAGATGCTGTCTACCAGTTTATAACAAGAGGCACGTACTTCTGCAGGGTAATGTAAAACAGAAGATCATTTTGGACATTCTAAATTAGTGTCTGCAAGAGGAAAATAGGATTTCTGTAATGGCTATATTTTTAGGGCCCCTGAAATGTATTGGTTAAGACAAGTACCAGATGTTTTGACATTGGCATAATAAAATAAATTATTTCTTACTCCAAGAAGCCCAAACCCAGACATTTTGATAGATGATAGAAAAGAAGTGAGGCTAGGTTCAGAAAGTGCTCTGTTCCACACAGCAAATTAGTCATCTTCAACATGAAACTTCCAAGGTCACCGTGGTTGTTGATATCCAACCAACAGACAGAGGAAAAGATGCAGATTATGGGGGAAAGAGTTTAATCAGCAGGCCTGAAAAGAAGTGACTGGCTTACCCCTATGTTTGCATTTCATTAGTGGAACTCAGTCATGTGATCACATCTAACTGCAAGGGAGGTTTGAGAATGTCTCATACAGATTGGCACCAGTAAATGACCCCTAATTATAATAGCACATTAACAACATCACACAGGTAAATCATGTCACATCCAGACTGGGGCATTCTGTGACATGCAGTTAATATGGAACTTTGGTCAGAAAATCTGATTATGTGCCAAAGTCTATCTCATACAAAACCATCTCACAAAAAGACTCCAAAATATTAGTTTATTATATATTATTTTTATGAAACAATATTAAGAACTAAAGGTGACCATTTCTCCCCCTTATATTCAAATTGAATAGACAATGTATTTGCTAAAAGAGTGTGAATAATGAAGCATCTATTTTTTTGCATAAGGTCAGGTATCAAAAATATATACATGTTTATACATTTTCCTAACATCCAGTACCAGGATTAAGAGACAAAATTGCTTGCTACAAACCATTGTTTGAAAAACAAAACCAATGTTCAAATGCTACTTTGCATAACATGATAATCAGGATAATCAGTGAAGATATATGTTAGAATAAAAAAAAGTCCTAAGCTATAGTTATTAGAAAAATTTGTGTAGGGTAAGTTGGGCTTCAAAGAATGCCTAACATATGATCATTTTGGAGTGGAAATCAGGGGTCATGGGGCATCAGTTCTGATGAAGAGAACATTGGCACAGAATGTGTATGAACATGGCAGTAGAAAAGTTCCTGTGAAGAGTATTTTTAAAGTGTGTAATGGAAAGAGCAAGATTCAGATAAAAAGAACCTACTATGTGCATCTGGTTGGTGTGGTTCAGTTGGTTGGGTATCTTACTGCAAAGAGAAAAGTTGCCAGTTCAATTCCTAGTCAGGGTGCATGCCTGGGTTGTGGGTTTGGTCTCTGGTTGAGGATGCACAAGAGGCAACTGATTGATGTTTCTCTCATATCAGTGTTTCTCTCATATCAGTGTTTCTCTCCCTCAGTTTCCCCCTCCCTCTCTCTTCCTCTAAATAAATAAGTAAAATATTTTTTTAAAAAAACCTACTGTGTGCAATGCTGAGTTAGGCCTTGGGGCTGAGCCTCAGGTAATTCTGACTTAGTTCTACTTTGGTGGGGCCAGGCTGGGGTTGTGGAGGAGACTTCCTTGAAGAAGTGACATTTGAAGCACATCTTCATGCTACACAGGTGGTGCTGAAGAAGTTAGCTTTAATTTGATTCTCAGATAAAAAAGAGCCACAGCAGGATCTTGTGAATCATAGTGACATGATATAGAATAGTGACATAATGTGTGACATAAAAGAGATATTTTTAATCCTCACTTGGGGATATATTATTGATTTGAGAGAGAGAAAGAAAGAGAGAGAGAGACATTGATGTGAGAGAATCATTGATCAGTTGCCTCCAACCAGGTATCGAACCTGCAATCTAGGCATGTGCTATAACTAGGAATTGAACTCAGAACCTTTTGGTGTATGGCATTATGCTCCAAGTTTTGTTGTTTTTAGGAAACAAATATCATAAAAGGGAGAAGGAACAAAGGCAGGATTCTCCAAACACAAATTGGTCACTAAGGAAATTAGGAAAAGAACTTTGAATGTCAAGAGGAGCAGTCATTGTTGGGATGTGGTCATAAGAACCTTCAGACAATTGTCCCCAGCCCCACTCCCAAAAGGATGCTTTACTTGAAAAGACTGTTATCCAGGATTCAGCCAACATTCCTGAAAAGCCAATGATAGCCTTCCTTCTGGAAGGAGCCTGTCCCAGGTGCGAGGCTCTGAAAAACTCCAGCCAGGTTTCACTTTGAAACCAGGAAGCTGAGAGGAAATGTGCATCTGTAAACCACTCAGAGCAGCAAGGAACCTGGACACTTCCTGAGGCAGTGAATACACATCCTACCATGTGTCTCTCCCTTCAACATGACTGTTTGCCCACCTGAGCCCAGCCAGGTCCCCCATCCCCCACTGCTTTACAGAAGGAACTGCAGACAGCTAAACTCCAAATGAGGCCAGGAAGCACCTCAAGGTCCTGCAGGGGGGCTTTGCATCACAACGGGCTCATTATTTCCTTGACTAGGAAGGCTGTGTTTGTCCCAGACCTCAGGGAGCTGATGAAGTGATAATATGGGGACCCCTGGTACCACTGGGTTCTTCAGCAGAGGTTGGCTGACAATGGCTTGACAACAGCTTGACAATGGCTTAGTGTGATCTTGCCACCTGGAAAGCAATTCCTGCTGGCCAAAGAACTCACTGATGAGTCATGCTAGTTGCTCTTAAACAGCACAAATTGAAGATCTGCCCAGACCACCAAAAACAGAGGCAATTCATAAGCCAGCAATTATTTCCATGATGGGCAATGCATTTTTTTCCCCAAGAAGACCTAGTGCTGCATGTGGTAGCACAGCAGGAATGCATGGGGCTTGGGCATACTGGTGTGTTTATCCTAGCAGGCTCTTTGCACAGGGCAGAGCTCAATTCCACAGTAATCAGAAGTGACAGGAATGGAGAACTTGGCCTTTTCAAAACCAATCTAGAATGGTCAACAGCAGAAAACAAACTAGGACATTTGCCCAGATTGAACAAAACAAATTCGCAAATACCAAAGACAAGCTACATTTTATTCTTTTAAATGAGAAAATGTCTAAAGACTGACACAATGTCAGGGTGTTTCCTACAATAATTGTGGGTGGTTCACAGGTAGGAGCATGCCATCATGCAAAGAGGAAGCAGGCAGGCTGGTCTGGGAAGTCAGTCCCCAAGCAGAGCTAAGGGCACAACATTCTCCTTGCTCAGAGGAAGAGCACAATACACGATCCCAGGTGACTCGTAGTGATCTCAGATTACAATCTTGGGTGCTGCCAAGTTCAAACCAGCTTCTGTTACACTTTAAAATGGATCCTGCAGCTCAGATGCAAAACATCTTTATCATGAAATGTACTTAGCCATCATCTCAAAAACCCTCACAGCCACACTTCTAGAAAGCTGGAGCAGCATTCATTTTGCTGGTAACACTGGCATATAAATGCCAGGAGGCCAGTACTTGCTCACTAAATTAATAAATTCATGGCATTATGTTACTCAGAGCTAAATTTATGATTTTAAAATAATAGGAAAAATTAAAAATATTACCGTACTCTGCAAGCAACCTTTTGTTGATTCTTAGGTGATAGTTCCTGGGATTAGACTCCCTCACTCTTCAAACCCTGGTAGTTTGGGGGCCTTCATAGCATTGCTCTAACAACTGATCAACTGGGTTGATTCTAGTTTCTGTTATAGAAGTTAGGACTAGCTGTTAGGATCAAATCCACAGCGCAGTCTATATTTGTAACAGGCATTCAGCAAACACCAGTCAAAAGAATATTAGCATTTTGCATTCTCTTATTTTTAGGCAGGTCACTCAACCTGAATGCTAAAGAACAGCCCTCAAGGGCTTTCCTGGCCAGACCAAGCTTTACTGGGCCTGATGACTTCTAGATGAAGGGATCCTCCAGCATATTTGAGTCTAGCTTTAATAGTACTTAGACTTCAAGAAATTCAGTTAAAAGAAACCATAAGTCATTTTGCTACATGTCTTTCTGTCAAGTTTCAAAAAATTAGGTAAAATCATCTTTCTGGCAAATGTAGGAGAAATCTGTATCCCTGGATTTCAAGAGACCTGAGGTTTTTTTTTTTTTTTTCTAATTGTTCTGGGCTGTTTAAATGAAAGGAGGTGGATGTGCATATGGAACCCATTAAAGCCTCCAGAGAAATTGTCCATGAAAGCATGGACAAAGATGGTTAGAATGAAAAAGAAAAGCAGAGATGGAATTATCTGCTTCTCTCTATTTTTGTAGTCCTCTTTTCAGTTCAGGTCCAGGGGCACCTATTCAAAAGAACTCAACAAATTATTAGCAGAAAGGTAAGACTGAGAAGCAGTTGCCTCTCCCCATGCCTTGCTCTTTGTCCTTCCCAGACCAGAGCAGACAAAAGGGACAAATCTGCTAGCATGACCCACAGAGCAGATCCTTTGAGCTCTAAGCCCCCAATCTGTTGGAAAATGCTCCTCTCAATGCTCCTCACTTTGTTACCAGTGAGGCTGTGTAACAAAGAAAGAAGGGGAGCGTCTTCAGAGAGGTGGCTTAGTGTATACATGAAATAGAGAGATGAAGTGCCCTCATTGAAAGAACCAAAATGCACACCTACAAACCACCATCTTAAACATTACTAAATCTATTATTTCATGACTTCCACAAATCCCAACAAATTATCTGATACTGATATTTTCAAATGTTAGTATTACTGCTGATGTGTCACTGTACAACTACTGAATGCTTTGATCTTTCACTGTTTATCAGATTTTAATATTTGAGACTCAGTCATTCAGCTCAAAATCTAAATTGTAAAAATATAAGTCATAGTCTTTAAGTATTTTGGATGGCTTTCTGTAGGTCCCCATGTGACCCCAAAGATTTCTAGATGGCCTTCACTATCATGCTCCTTTCACAAAGCACTTTCAGAATGCCCATCACCACGTGAATAGTCACAGAAGCAGAAGTCTCCCAAGTGGATTATCTGGTTAGATTTGTGAGATTAAAATTATGGTAATGGATGTGGAAATACGCTTTGAAAAAACCTGACAGAGCCCCATGTTTAAGAAAATATTTTTATATCTGACAATTTATGCCATGTATTCTTCAATTCCCCAAGAGTAATATTTCTCAGTATATTTTGTTCTGTGAGTTTTGTAGAAATTATATTCATTTTGGAACATAACAAGAACAGAGGTGATGTAGCCACACTTCCTAATGATCCTGATCATTTGCTGATTGTCTCTAATTAGCAGCTCCTCTGGGACTTTCTTCAGAATCTTGATCTGCTCCCTTAGGGTTAAAGATTTTTTTACAGAAACCCTAGAGAGGTGGCAGGAAGAGAGAAACACTGACTAGTGGTTTCAACATTATTGAGAATGAAGATTTCTTTTAAGTTTGTATTTTTAGAAACCATTGAAGAGGGGGAAATGTTATCGTTAGTTCTATAACAATGTTAAATAAATTTGAATCTAAAAATATTCTTTAACAGAATGTCTATTTTAACTTGGAAATAGTACATAAAATATCTCATCAAATGTAAATTGTGCTTTTTAATTTATACTTTATAATATCTACATTATTGGCATTTTTTGACAAATGACAATGTCTTAGCTGTTGTGCTTATTTTCTAGGAGTATGTAAATACTGGTGGGCTTTATAATTCATAGTACCCTAAATGCAATGGAATACATCTTGTGTAGGTAACTTAAAATGTACTCTGCCCACAGGTCAGGTTTGGTGTAATTTCTCTGCTCTTGAAAATCATCTTCGTTTTCTACAGAGATCTTCTGACCCACAGGTTGGGAAATTACTAGTTTTAAGTATCTTATCATTTGTATAATCTGTATATAAAACACAACATGGTGAATAGTCTTGCTTTCAGGCTGGGGTTTGTGCATCTGGTAGGTCTTCACTGGTTGATGTGGAAGGCTCTGCAGTTGCAGGTTGGTTGCATTGGCACCAAGCAAATGAGCCTTTTCTTAAGCACTTAGCCAAAAAAAGTCATCTTTTCTTTTGATTCCAGCAAAGCTTGTAAGTTATTATTGAAATGAATTAGTGGCCAGAATGTCCTTATATATAACCCAATGTCTACAAAAGTACAAAGCTTGTTAGTAAACTGTTTTCAAGAATTTGCAGTTCATGCCTTTTGACCCATCAATTCCACTGCTGGAATTATAACCTTAGAACCCAGAATCTATGCACCCCAGTATTCATATCAGCACAAGTTACAATAGCCAAAGCAACCTAAGTGCCCATCAGTAAATGAATGGATAAAAAAACCAGGGTACATTTACATGATGGAATACTACACAACAGAAAGAAAGAAGGAGGTCCTACCCTTTGTGACAGCATGGATAGATCTGGAGAGCATTGTGCTAAGTGAAATAAGCCAGGTGGTGAAAGACAAACATCATATGACCTCACCTATAAGTGGAGCCTAATGAATAAAACAAACAAGCAACCAAAATATAATCAGAGACAGTGAAATTAAGAACAAACTGACAGAAACTAGAGGGGAGGTGGAAAGGGATAATGGGGGGAAAGGGGAAGGGTTTTCAGGAACATGTGTGAGGGATGCATGAACAAAACCAAAGCAGGGTGGGATCAAGGGTGGGAAGTGGACAGGAGAGTGGTGGGTGGGAAATGGAGACAACTATATTTGACAAACAATTAAAAAATAAAAAATAAAAGAATTTGCAGTTCATTTGCTACAAAGTTGAGCATTTAGAAGCAAGAGGAATACTATACTAAGAAATCCCAGCTAGAAGGTACCAGGAATTTAAGAACATAGGTGGGGGACAGGAAGTAAAGAAAGAACACAAACTGAGACAAGCATGAGAGAGCTTGAGCATATTTATTGAACATCAGTTATCTTCTGGGTCCTTTAGTTTGCTGTCTTGTGCTTATGACCCCATAGCTCCTATTTTGGAGTGCTTATGCCTCTCTCATGGTAGAGCTAATAAATGATCCAGGGTCTGGCTGATTCTGAGTTCATGGGCATCATTACTCCATATAAATCTGCTAAAAGATAGGTAGGAGCTCAGTAAGTAACATAGGGAGGTTTTTTAGGAGGGAGAAAAGGGAACAAAGGTCCAGTGCCAGGAATGTGTACTTACTTAGATCAATTTCTACTGAAGAGTTACTGTAGAGGGCTGTGGGTGATAAACCTGGGACTTATCCCATAGATACAGACAAGAGTATTGAATAGCAGACTGTGCTGTTAAATGTGTGTTTTGGGACAATGAAACCAAACTCACTGGGTAAAATGGATTGTGACACGTACAGCTGGTGAGAGTGGGTTGGGAGGGTGGCAGTGAGAATGCACAGTAGGAAATATTTAATGAAGAAATGATTATTGACAATTGTTTGCAGTGATATAGCCTCAAATCAAATAGATTTGGCTTGGAACCCAAAGCTGGCACTTAGTGATTATGTTACCTATTTAGTGGGCAAATTAGTTAATCTCTCTGAGCTTCAATTACCCTATCTGTAAAGGTTTGCTATATTTACTGAAACCTTAACTCAGATAATGAGAATAAATCATCATATCTGGCAATGGTAGGCATTAGCAAAACATAATAATCTATTATTGTTGTTGTTGTACTTTCTCTAATTAGTCCTTGAGTGGCTTTACAAAAACTAGCTAGAAAGTTCTGGAAGATGTCACCAATTCCCCTTTCCAATACATCCTCTGATCCTAATAAAACCTTTCTAGTCATATTATTGTCATGTATGATTCCAAGCCAGTGAGTATTAAGAAAACACAACCAAGAATGACTCAAGTGTCCCTCAAGCACTGTCTTCCTTGTCTGAGTTGGTTTTCACTCATTTTGTAATTGACTTTAGCTATCCCGGCCCAGGTGTAAACTGTGACCCTTCAGAACAAGGTATAAAAAGTATTTCTTGTAATCAGAGCTTACAGTTCTTTCATTACCCATCCCAGTAGATGGGTATCAACTTGAGACCTGGCACCCTAAGTTGTGGGGAGTTCACACTACTCATGTGGAGAAGACTGAGCCAAGGAACATTCATCACATGAGAACACAGCTGTAAAATCTCCTCTGTGAACCTGGGGAAAAAGCGACACCTACTAAGATGTAAGGACTCTTGGTGGCCAACTGGGCTCAAATTAAAAACAAACAAACAAACATAGGCCTAGCAGCCATTTCTGAACAGGGACCTCCCATATAAACTGTATTTCAAGAAAAAGCCTGCACAAAACTACCTGCCTCTACCATGAACCACCTGCCTATACTGTGTTTCTGCCATCTGAATCAGCCCTTTTGAAGGATTTTCCTAGAATCCTATTTCAACCAATAAGACTGAAGCTTTTCCCATCCACTCTAGCCAAGAGCAGATTATTTCTAACTAATCAGGACAGTGCCATTTGGACCAATTAAACTGCAAGAATTTAGAGCCCTTATTTGCATGAGGATGAACTAATTATAGACCAGGAGCAGAGACTCCTGTCCATATAAGCCAGCTCCCCTCTAGCTAGCAGAGCACTTTCCATTTCCATCAAAGACAGAAAACTATCTCTCTGGCTGAGATGAAACACTGATGATGTACTGGAGCAGAGCAGAGCAGACCATTGAGGAAGAGTTGAACTGTCTAACTGGAAAGAGGCCTAGCCCCAGCTTCCTCACAGCTGTGCTGTATCACAATTGACCTGATTTGCACTGAATAATGTTTCCTTCTTCATCACACCCCAAATTGGGGATTCCTGTTGCCATTGAAATGGCACCAATGACTATTGATTAACACCGATACATTCAACTGATAGCAGATGAACCCAGGGTACTAATGCTTAAAATAAGACCCTGGAATAAACAAGGAGTATGGGACATGCATTACCCCAGGATTTGGGGCTAGTGCATTTATGCTAGGTGCCAGTGTTATGGTTTAAACTGTAATTCATTTCTTTAAAAAAATAATGTGAGAATTTAAGGTTACTTGTTGATCACCAGCATATACAGGTTTTTCTTCCACAGGAAATAGGTTAGCTTTCTTTCATGAGCTCTTGTCCACTGGGGACAAGATTCTACTTAGCTGTAAATCTTCATTCCTTTTTGAGTTGGAGGAGAATGGAGCTTACCAAATGTGGGCAAGGGCCCCACCTCATAGTTGTGAAAACTTCCCCAGTTGGGAGTCTCAGTTTCCACTCATTAAGTACATGCATCTTAACATTAGCTGTACATCAAAATCTAAGAAGGAGCTTCTTAATAATCCATGATGTGTCCAGTTTTCTTTGCCAAAATCCATCAAAGTGGTACCTCAGTACTTATTGTTATCTTATGTTATTATATTTAATTTTATTTATTGTTGTTCAAGTAGAGTTCTCTCAACTTCACCCCCTCCCCCACAACTCCTCCCTCCATGCCCATGCCCATGCCCACCTCTCACCCTCAATTTTACCCCACTTTGGCTTTGTCCATGTGTCCTTTATACAACGCATCTCTTTCCTTCACATATTATCCCCTACCCACCTACCCTCTGGCCACTGTCAGTTTGTTCCTTACTTCAATGTCGCTGATTGCATTTTCCCTGCCTGTTTGTTTTGTTGATTAGGTTCCACTTTAGGTGAGATCATATGGTATTTTTCTTTCACAACCTAGCTTATTTCACTTAACATAATGCACTCCAGATCCATTCATGCTATCATGAAGGGTAGGAGCTCCTTCTGTCTTTTTTGTTTTTTAAGCATCAGGATTCTTTTACTTTATTTACTATTTTAAAGAGAGGAAGGGAAAGAGAAAGAGAGGGAGAGAAACATCAATGTGTGGTTGCCTCTCAGGTACCCTCTTCTGGGGACCTGCCCTACAACCCAAGCATGTGCCCTAGACTGTGAACCGAACTGATAACCCTTTGGTTTGTGAAGGAGACCGTTCTGCATGGCGTGGGCCCAGCTCCCACTCAGAGATGCACAGGACCCACGCCCATGGATAGGTTCTCCCATGGGGAATCAGGCCTGCAATGAGCCTAGGCCACTTTGAGTCTTGCTTTTTGCTAAAAACTCCCTCAGCCTGAACTGAGGACATTTACTGCAAAGTAGCTTCCTAAAATTCATGCTACCCCTTCCAAGGATGAGTGTAACTGGTTCAACCACTTTTGCCTTTTCATTTGCAAATATCCCTCTTCTGTGATGTGATTAGCAGCATCAGCTCCTTTGTTTTCTGTAAAAGGTAACCACCTAAAGTGATCCTGTGCATAGTAAATGAGCACCATCATGTAATGGGGGGAGAAACCCAATAAAGGCCTGTCAGGGCAGAGGCTGTGGCTTTTGCTCCCATGAGAGAAAAACCATGCTGTCCCTTTTCCTCCACTGGATTCAGTAATTCATGTGAATGTCTCATTTCATCCATAATGATGCAGACACAGTGTCTGCATCAGATTTGCAGGCCAGCATTCAACCACTGAGCCACACCAGCCAGGGCTGAGCTCCTTCTTTCTTTCTCCTACATAGTATTCCACTGTGCAAATGTACCGCAGTTTTTGATTCACTCATTTACTGATGGTCATTTAGGTTGCTTCCCACACTTGGCTATTGTAAATTGTGCTGCTATGAACATTGGAGTGCATAGGATATTCTGAAATGGAGTTTTTGCGTTCTTAGGGTATAATCCCAGGAGTGGAATTACTGGATCAAAAGGCAGTTCTATTTTTAGTTTTCTGGAAAATTCCATACTGTTTTCCACAGCAGTTGCACCAGTCTGCATTCCCACTAACAATGTACTAGGGTTCCCTTTTCTCTACAACCTCGCCAGCACTTACTGTATATTGATTTGTTTATGATGGCCATTGTGACCTGTGTAAAGTGGTATCTAATTGTGGTTTTAATATGCATCTCTTTGATGGCTAGTGATGCTGAGCATTCTTTCATATGTCTCTGGGCCCTGTGTATGTCCTCCTTGGAGAAGTGTCTGGTCAGGTCTTTTGCTCATTTCCTAATTGGGTTGTTTGTCTTCCTGGTGTGGGGTCATGTGAGTTCTTTATATATTCTGGAGATCAAACACTTGTCTGAGGTATTGTTGGTAAATATATTTCCCCATACGGGTGGTTCCTTTTTATTTTGCTGATGTTTTCTTTGGTTATGGAGAAGCTTTTTATTTTGATGAACTCCCATTTGTTTATTCTTTCCTTTATGTGCAATACTTTAGGGGATAAGTGGGTGAAAATATTGCTGCATGGAATATCAGATTTTCCTGTCTATATTCTGAAATTTTTATGGTGTCATAACATATCTAATTCTTTTATCCTCCCTTGAGTTAATTTTTGTTTTTGGTGTAAGTTGATGGCTGAGTTTCATTTTTTTGCATGTAGCTGTGCAGATTTCCCAACACCATTTGTTGAACGGGCTATTTTTACTTGATTTTATGCTTCCTCCCCCTTTGTTGAATATTAATTGACCATAGAGACTTGGGTTTATTTCTGGGCTCTCTATTCTGTTCCATTCACCTATGTATCTGTTCTTATGTCAGTACCAGACTGTCTTGATGAAAGAGGCCTTGTAATATAGTTTGATATCAGGTATTGTGATCCCTCCAACTTTGTTCTTCTTTCTCAAAATTGCTGTGGCTCTTTAGGGTCTTTTATGGTTCCATATAAATTTTTGAAATATTTGTTCTGTATCCATGAAATATGTCATTGGTACTTTAATAGGGATTGTGTTGAATCTATAAATTGCTTTGAGTAGTATGGACAATTTGATGATGTTAATTTTTCCAATCTGTAAACACGGTGTATGCTTTCATTTTTTGTGTCTTCCTTAATTTCTTTCTTCAGTGTTGTGTAGTTTTCTGAGCACAGCTATTTTACCTCCTTAGGTAGGTTTATTTCTAGGTACTTTATTTTTGTTGTTGCTATAGCAAATGGGGCTTTTTTCTGAATTCTGTTTCTGATATTTCAAGACAAAGTGGACACCCTTGTCTTGTTCTTGATCTTAATGGGAAAGTTTTAGTTTTTGCACATTGAATATGATGTTGGCTGTAGCTTTGTCTTGTATGGCCTTTATCACATTGAGGTAAACTCCCTCTACTCCAACTTTGCTGAGTGTTTTTATCATAAATGGTTGTAATACCTTATCAAAAGGGGTTTTTTGCATTTATTAATATGGTCACAAGATTTTTGTCTTTCCTTTTTTGTGTGTGATGAGTTAACAGTTATTGATTTGCAAATATTGTACCATCCTTGCATCCCTGGGTTGAATCCCATTTGAACATAGTGTATGATCTTTTTAATGTATTTCTGGATGTGATTTGCCATTATTTGGTTGAGGATTTTAGCATCTACGTTCATCAGCGATATTGGCCTGTAGTTTTGTTTATTTGTTGAATCTTTATGTGGTTTGGAGATTAGCATGATCCTGGTTTCATAAAAAAGAGTTTAGGGGTATTCCTTCTTCTTCTTGGGTTTTTTGGAATAGTCTGAGAATAATAGGGGTTAGCTCTTCCTTAAATATTTTGTAAAATTTTCATGTGAAACCATCTAGTCTAGGGCTTTTGTGTGCCAGGAGTTTTTTTTTAATACTCTTTCTATTTCAACAGCTGTTATTGTTTTGTTCAAGCTTTCAGCTTCTTCTTTACTCAGTTTTGGAATATTATATTTCCCTAGAAATCTGTCCCTTTCACCTAGGTTTCAAATTTCTTGGGATATAGTTTGTCATAGTAATTTCTTACAGTCCTTTGTATTTATGTGGTATCAGTTGTAATCTCTCTTCTTTCATTCATAATTTTATTTGTTTAGATTCTCTCTTTTTTTTTCTTGATGAGTCTGCTTACAGATTTATCAAGTTTGTTGATCTCTTCAAAGAACATGAACCTGGCTTTATTGGTCCTATGCATTGTTCTTTTAATCTTCATGTTGTTTACCTCTTCCCTGATCTTTGTTATTCCCTTCTTTCTACTCACTCTGGAATTTGTTAGTTGTTGCTCCTTCAGTTCTTGTAGATGTGGGGTTATATTGATTATTTAAAATGTTTCTATCTTTTCTAGGTATGCTTATATTGCTATGAACTTTTCTAGCAGGACTGCCTTTGCTGTGTCCCATAAGTTCTGGACTGTTGCTTGTTCACTGAAATTTGTTTTTAGAAACATTTTGATTTCTTCCTTGATCTTATTCTTAACCCATTCATTGTTTTTGACAGCATGCTATTCAATCTCCATAAGTTAGAGTGTTTTTTAATTTTTTTCCATGAGTTTGGTTTCTACTTTCAGACCCTTGTGGTCAGAGAAAATGCTTTATATGATTTCAATTTTCTTGAATTTCTTGAGAATTGTTTTGTGACCTATCATGTGGTCTATCTTCAAAAATGGTCCATGTGCATTTGAAAAGAATGTGTACTTTGCTTCTTTGGAGATAAATGTTCTATAAATATCAGTTAAGTCCATTAGATCTAGGGCATTATTCAATGCCATGATATCCTTGTTGATATTTTGTTTGGAAGATCTATCTGTTTTTGACAGTGGGGAGTTAAAATTTCCTAATATAAATGTATTGCTGTCTATATTTTTCTTGAAGTCCTCCAAGATTTTCCTTATATATTTGGGTGCTCATACGTTGGGTTCATACATGTTTGTAATTTTTATTCTTCTTAATGAATTCTTCCGTTGAGTACTATGAAGTATCTTTCTGTTTCTCTTTTCATGGCCTTTGTATTGAAGTCTGTTTTGTCTGATATAAGTATTGCTACACCACTTTTTTTTTCTGTCCATTTGCTTGGAATATATATATTTTTTCATTCTGTGTAGGTGTTTTGTTCTGAGTTGGGTCTTTTTTAGGCAGCATATGTGCGGGTCAAATTTTCTTATCCATTCATCTACTTTATGTATTTTGATTGGTGGTTTTAATCCATTAACATTTAAGGTTATTATTAATACACATTTATTTTCTCTCTGTGTACCTGTGGTCTTCTATCTCTTCATTACTCTTCCTATTGTAGTTCCTTTAGCATATCTTGCAGAGCTGGTTTGGCAGATGTGTATTCTTTTAACCTTCTTTTGTCTGAGAAACTCTTTATTCTACTTCCATTTCAATTAAGAGTATTGTTGGGTAGAGTTGTCTTGGTTGCAGGCTTTTGTTTTCATTACTCAGAATATATCTTGCCATTCCTTTCTAGCTGTTGTGTTTCTGTTGATAAATCAGCTGCTAGTCTTATCAGAGTTCTCTTGTATGTTATTTACAGTTTCTTCCTTGGCGCCTTTAAGATTCCTCTTTATCTTTGAAATTTTTTATTTTAATTATGATATGTCTTGAAGTAGGCTTCTTTGGGTTCATCTTTATCGGCGCATTCTGTGCTTCCTGAACTGGCATGGATTTTCTCCTCTCCAGTTTAGGGAAGTTTTCTCTCATTATTTTTTTAAACAGTTTTTCTATCCCTTGCTCATTTTTCTACTCCTTGTGGTATTCTTATGATTTGAATGTTGCTGTGTTTCATGTTGTCCTGCAGTTCCCATGAACTATCTTCATATTTTTTAGTCCCTTTTGATGCAGCTGCTCTACCTTGGTATTCTTTTCTACCTTGTCTTCCAGCTCACTAATTCAGTCCTCTGTTTCATCCAGCCTGCTTTTAATTCCTTCAATTGTATTTGTTATTTTAGATATTGTATTCTTCATTTCTTTCTGGTTCTTGTTTATAGTTTCTATTTCTTCTTTCATATTGTTGTAGTTGCCATTCAGTTCCTTATAGTCATGAGTAAGTTACTTGAGCATCCTTATAACCTTTTTTTTTTTTTTTTCAATTTGATATCTGATAGTTTGTGTGCCTTCATTTCTTTTAGCTCTTTGACTGGGGGATCTGCCATACATTTTAAATGAAAGTTCTTTCTTTCTCTCCCCATTTAGATAAATCTTTTTCTTTGTTTCTGTGATTCCAGATTCTCTACTTTGCCAGATCCTCATAGGATGAACTTCTGTGGTGGTAGTTCTGTGGGACACGGTTGTGCAGTCACTTTGATCTCCTTGTCTGGAGGCTCTAGGTTTTCCCTTTCTTCCATGTGGGCTCTCTTGTAGTAGCTGGGCTTTACCTGTTAGTGGCAACTTTAAAAAAACAACTTTATTTGTTGGTTGTTTCTCCCTTCCAGTGGGTCTACTTGTATTCACAATTCCCACCTGTCTTCTATGCTGTTGTACATGTGTTGGTTAACAAAGCAGTATTACCAGACCACTAAATATATGCCAGTGAAAAGAACCCCCTTTACTACATCAGCAGTATCAGCTACAATAGAACAAAGATTAATAAATGTGAAGAGCAATTGCAGATGCTATATGATATGACAAAGGGAATATGAGATTACTATAAGAGGAGAAAAATGTTGTTGTGTGGTAAAAGGGAGGAGAACTGATAAGAGTTGGGAGACAACTGAGGTGAAAAAAAGGGAAAGAGAAAAATTTACAATCTAAGTATAATACAAAAGGGCTACAGGAACAGTGAGGTAAGAAGGGGGAAGAGTATACTATGAGGTTTGAAGTAAAATTGTAAAGGTACTGAACCAACAGGAGCAAAATTGTAGAAAACTCACAGTAGGGTTGATAACAATGGCAAATGAATGAAATTTAATGAAGGTGGAATGGGAATAAGAATTTTGTAGAAAAGCAAAAAGTGAATATGAGATGTCTACAGTAAAGAAAAATGATTTTGAGAGGATGGGGAAAGCAAACTAATAAGAGTAAGGAGTAAAGACCAGCTTGAGATGGGGGGAAGAGAGAAAAAAGAAGAAAGAGAAAAAAGTGAGAGAGGAAACAATGAGATAAAATTCCTTACTGAATTGATTAAGGGCAAGGCAAATGCAAAATGGAGTAAGAGAGATGAAGAGTATTCTATGGGATATAAAGTACTAACAAGTAGAGAATAGATAGAAAATTCTTTAAAGAAGTACAACAATAACTGTAATATTTCACCCAACTAGTCTGTTTTTATAAAAGGTGAAAAGAGGTAAGACTCTTATTAGAAGGGGAAAGGAATGTGAGCTGACTTCAGAAAGTAGAGCACTCATGCAAGTTTAGATGGTGAGCGATAGTGAGAGGAAGGGCTAGACGTGGCATAGTGCATGAGAGTATGAAGTTCACTACAACAGTAATAAAGTTCAGGAAGATGGTAAAATGGATTAAGACCAGGGTAGGGTTCTGTGTAGGATTTGGAATAACAATAGTATGATATGATTTGAATAAAGAGAATAAAAAGTAAGAGTCCAAGAGTAGTTTGTTATTGGAGTATGAGTGAAGTGAAAGAAGAAAAATTAAAATGCAATATGAAAGGGAGAAAAAATAAAAAATCAAATAATGAAATCAAACAAACAAAACAAAAACTAATTAAATGGAAAGAAGAGAAATAAAAAAAATGCAAGTTCTGAAAGATAACAAAGTGAAATTCGTCTTAGCTCTTGGGGTTTGCCTTCTGACTCCTTTCTGGATCTGTCTCTGATTTTCTCACAGCTCCAGGTCTTATTATCTTACTCTTGGGGAAAAAACCAAGGCTCTTGCTGACTTTAAACCTGCAAAATGTGTTTTGCAGGTCTTCCCAGATCCTACAAGAAGATAGAGGGAAACTCTGCTCCATTTTTCCCTTTCCTGTGGTTCCAGGAGGATGGGGGTTTAGTCTGAACTACAATAATCACAGGTGCCCAATTTCTAGCCCAAACCCTCAGATGCAGTGCAGCCCATAGTGTCCACTCTGCTCCTATGCAACAGGCTGGCGCCAATAATCCACCTCCCTTTGCCGTTGATCAGTCTCTGCAGTGCACTGAATGGGAGGAAATCATGTCCCCCTCCCCTTTATCAGTCTGAGTGCTGCTCTGGCAAAAAGTCCATGCAGAGCAGCTCAATTCCCCTTTTAAAAAGAGTTTTTCTGGGCACTGTTACCTCTGAGCCCCTGTTGCCCCCCTTTGATCAATCTATGAGGCACCCAGAGTAGAAGCAAATGACACTCCCACGCCTCTCTCTTCACTGTCCTGGCTGCTGTGTGCAGGAGGACTCCTTGTGTACAAGGTTCCTGTGTAAACTTCACTACTCATTGTTAATTCTTTCAGGAACTCATGATAAATGCCAAAACCAACAAGTACTGAGCAAGGGATGAGTGATAAAGCATTTTCTCTTGAGGAGCAGCTTCATGACTCACACAATTACTAGCAAGTGCTGTGAGTCCCAAGCAAGTGCTGAGTGATGAAACATTTTTTCTCATCAAAATGTGGTGAGTAGAGGGTTTGATGAGTTCTGAAGCCAATGAGTACCAAGGTATGGCTGTATATCATAATTGCTAAGAAGAGAAATGGGCATCCATAACTATAATCACAATCTTCTGAGTAAAGGATTTACTAGGAGAGATGAAAGACCCCTTTCTTAGAAGATCTGCTCTTTATGAACCTACCTGAATGGTTCTCTCTCCCAGTTGATTCTGTGTTAAACAGGAATGGATACCCAGGGCAAGCAAAGCAGCATCAATTGTTTTGGCTATGGGACCTGACATCTGCTTTCCAATTCCTAGGAAAGTAGAAAGTTCTTTATTTTCCTCTACTGCATGGATTTTAAAGAAAAGAGAGGTGGCTATACAAGAACAGAGGGCAGGGTATATGAGCATTACCCTCTGCATTTCCCCAAAGTTAAATATATTCCCTTTATATTGTCCTTTGAAGAAACAGAATAAAACAAATATTAACCTTCACATGCATTTTTACATTTTCTAAATGCATTTTTTATCTAATTTTATGCTTTAAGAAATTCAATACCTGTACTTAAATTTAGAATCATTTTGGTACATTACTGACTGACAAAACTCTTATGTTATTCTCTCATTGATGCATGAATGGCATCTCTCAAGTCCTACACTGATTTATCCCTGTAGAGAAGATCCATACTGCAGTCAAGAGTAGCCTCAGTTCCCTAGAAAATTCTCAGTAGGCATTTGTAGTCCATGCAGTGATGAACTACAAGCTGTCCCATGGAAAAGAGCAGGGTAGGTTGGAGGGAGTTGGTTGGGTTCAGAAGATGGTGGGATGGGGAAGGTGAGTATATGGTCAAGCCCTGGTGTGTTACATTGGTCAAGCCTTGCCTGAATCTTTGCTGCCTTCTCTAGGGGACCCTGATTGCTACCAATCTGACTGTACTACACAGGAACCTGGCAGAAAAGGCCACCCGCAACACATTCAATCAGAGCATTTTCTGGAGAATGGAGAATTTAAGAAAACGGAAGCCTTTCTGCCTTTCTCAGTAAGAAAGTGGATATGCCTTGGAGAATAGTTGGCCAAGTTTAAGCTGTTTATTTTCTTTGCCTCCCTTTTGCAAAAATTTATATTTAAGCCCCTACACAATAAGGAGCTGAGCCTAGAATTCAGAATGGGCATCACTATCTCTGCAGTAGACCATGATATCTGTGCTGTTCCTCAGACATGAAGGTGGTGGGGAGGGAGAGAGGAAAGGAAAGCAAGAAGAATGGGCATGTCCTTCAAAGGCTCCAGCTCCTGCTCAGAAGAGATGGAATAGAGGGGAAGTGGTTCTGGGGAAAAAATGTAGAAATTGAACCAAGAGGAAACTGGATTCAAATCCAGTTTTGTTATTCACACTAGTGTAGCCTCAAGCTAATCATGTATTTCTACAAAACACTCCAAATGTTATTCCTAGAATAAAACCAGTCACATTAGGCCTTGAAAAAAATAAAGTTAGAACCAATAACACTGAAAAAATAGAAAGAAATATTCTTAATTATGACAAATTTGACTTAAACACTTCGTTCATTCAATAGCACCCATGGTAATTTAATCAATAGCTCTTAAGTTTTGCCAGAGTTGAGACACTGCCTAACTTTGGTGCCTTCTCCTATTTTTTAAGCATCGTTCTTGTCTCTGTGTGAAAGAATTGGTCTCTCAGTTATTCAAGTATGATGGTGTGCAGGATCCAATTTAGAGAAATTCCTTAGATAATATCCTATTAGAGAAATTTTACTTTCACACAATTCATGCCAACTGGTGACTAATGGTCCACTGACACCAGGCCCACAGGATCTGCTTTTTTTCTGGGAACCTACCTGGGAAGGCCACTGAATGCCAAAGGCTGCTCAGCCAAGCCTGCACTGAGAACTATGAGGTTCTCAAGACGTAAGTTCATCCATGGTCCTGCTATGAGCTGCTCTCTCTGAACCTCAGACAGAACTCAGAATAGAGTTCAGGATTCCAGCCTCTCATTCACTAATTATGTGACCTTAGTGAAGTCACTTCACAGGTAAAAAAAAAAACAAAACCCTGTGCCTAAAAAACTAAATGAGGGACAACTCAACAAGAAACCTGTAGTTAGTGGATCTTTAAAAAAAAAAAGACTATGAACACCAATGTTCACAGCAGCACATTCACAATAGCCAGTAGGTAAAAGAAACACAAGTATTCATGTACAGATGAATGGATAAGCAAAATGTGGTCTATGATATGTACAATGGAATATTATTCAGCTTTAAAAAGGAAATAATTTTTTGTACATATTATAGCATGGATGAACCTTGAGGATATTGTGTGAAGTTAAATAAGCTAGTCACACACACACAAAACATATACTGTATGATTCCACTCATAGAGGTGTCTAGAATAAGCAAATTTATAAAGACAGGAAGTAGAATCATGATTCCAAGAGCTGGGTGAAAAGACTAATGGGAGGCTATTGTTTAATGGGTTCAAAGTTTCAGTTTTGCCACATGACAAGGTTATAGAAATGGATGATAGTGATGGTTGCACAATCATTAGAATATACTTAATGCCACTGACCAGTACACTTAAAAATGACTAAGATAGTAAATTTTATATTATGTGTATTTTGTCTCACACACCCACACAAAAGACTGAGCCTGATGCAGTCCTCCTTTCTAATTTTTTTTTTTTTTTTGCATTTTATTGCCTTCTCCAATGACATTAACACATAGAAGAGTATCTAGTTGTTTTAGAGAATGACTGTTGGGACTCAGGGATCCAGAGAAGAATTTTATTTTTTTTAAAGATTTTATTTATTTATTTTTAGAGAAGGGGAGGGAAGGAAAAAGAAAGGGAGAGAAACCTCAATGTATGGTTGCCTCTCGCACACCCCTTCCTAGGGACCTGGCCTGCAACCTAGGCAAGTGTCCTGAGAATCAAACCATGACCCTTTGATTCACAGGTCGGAACTCGATCCCCTGAGCCACAGCAGCCAGGGCCAGAGAAGAATTTTAATGCCAATTGTTTATAAAACTCTAGCTACTTTATTATATGGTAATATTAATAAGGACTTAAAGAAATTATGAGAACATTAGAATGATTTGATTGGTAGAAAAATTTATTAATGCATTTTTATTTAAATAATAAGTGTTATAATATTCTGTGCTGTAACAATAATTTAAATGTCCAAAAATACATTTGTTTTCCAGATAATACATTGAAAGGACCCTGACTCACCTTCTGTACCCAAAGCATTATCAAAGCTTGGTGGGCCTGAGCTGTCTGAAGTCAGACTTGTGTCATATTTGGTAGACTTGCATTTTTCAAGACAATTTCAGATCAAAGAAGAGCAGGTGACTCATCAAAAAAGTTATTTCATATGAAATATGTAACACATGAGAACACCTGGAAAGGAGGAAAGGATGCAGAGAGGTGACCCGTTTGCATAAGATAAACTTCAGCTGACAAACACAGGTAATCAAACAGGAAAATGCAAATTGCCCATTAACTTCTGTGAGTCAATAAACCTGATCATGAAGATTCAAACAACCAAGGAGAATCTACCCACAAGTCCCCAGTTGGCCTCAAAAACACCAGAGAAGTCATTGTTCTCCACATAGGACATGTGACAGAGAAAGTAGCAAATCTATTAATCCAAACCCTAATCAGTGTCAGTGGGCACACTAGGGCAGCCCTGCTCAAGCTAGGCTCCCAGGGGAGAGGTGTCCACAGAATTAAAGATGACAAAATGTCTTTACACTTTCTAAAACTATTCAGCAGAACCACAGACACTACATTCATCCATTGGAGTGAATTGTATATGTGTAAATGCGTGTGCTAAATGTGTGTGTGTGAATGACAATGTATGACTGTGTATGAGGGAATATATGTGGGTATGCAGATGTGTATGAGTGACTATATGTGAGAATGTGAATACATATAATGGTTTATGTGAGCGTGTGTAAGTCTGTGAACTGGGCATAAGCATATGTGTGCTCCAGTGTTGATGAATTGTCTCTAGTGGCTATATGTAAGAATGTGTGTGTGTATGTGTATACATTTGTTCATGTTCACATATGTGACTATTTTTGTGTTTGTGTGTTTAGATTTTGTGACTGTGAGATTATAGGCATATGACTGTGACTTTGTGTTCATATTTGTGTGTGTGTGTTTTAATGTGTGTGTATGGGTGTGAACATGAATGCATGTGCATGGTTATATGTATGTTTCTGTGTGTGAGTGTATGCATGTGAGTGTGGGTGTGCACTGGGTCTCCCCATTTGGTTCTCTCTCAAGGCTACCTCTTCAGTGACAGGAATGTGCAGGCACCTGATTGTCCCTCAGTAATTGTTTGCTCCCCTTATTATAGGTACATATAAGAGTTTTTTGTGCCCCTTTCTTTCAGTATGAAAGCAACTGTTGAAGTGTGATGGGATTTGTTTGGAGAATGTCCCTTGCTTAGGTGAGCTCTGTTTGTCCTCATGAGTGGCAGACCTCAGACAAGATGTTCAGCCTGCAGCTTTAAAATAGCTGTGCACATTCTGCTCTGCCCACCAGACATAGCCTGGCCCTACAGCCTCTCAGATTCATTCTTAGGTAAACACCCTGTGACAGGTCACAAGCCAATGACCAACGAGAATGGTAGCAGCTGTGGCACACCATGGCACCCGACACCAAGGCTACACAGGAATGTTTGCCCTCATCCCAGACTGTGTGCAGCAAATATTTTCCATAGATCACCAAAAAGAAGCTTTCGTAGGGAACTTGGCCTACACCAGTTTTGCTGGAATCTGTGGCTGCCTTGCTTCAGAATTTATAAGCCCCATGTAAGGATTCACTTAAAAACACTAAATTGAATTCTTAGTGCTCAATCTCACTTAATCAAAAACTATAAACTTCTTAAATCTTATAAAACTCCTCCAAACTGAAAAAGTACCAATTTCTTTCTCGCAGGAAAAGATGAGGTTTTCAGACTGGAAAGCAAACTGTGAGAGTCATCCAGATATCCAACATCTATTTATGGGTTAGGTCATGACTAACACTCCATGAAGTGGGCCTTTTCTGGGGCACAAAGATACCTTAGAAAGGAAAGTTACTTCAGCTCCAGGGAAATAATTTTTCTGCCAGAGAAAAAGTTTAAAATGAAACGAAGTTTTTGAATATTAAACCAAATAATTAAGATTCCCTAATAGATACACATGGAGAAATAGCAGGAGTGGGCTTCATGGGGCAGGAATTTTCAACATATAGGAGAGCAGAAAGAAGTTAACTAGCCTCTGCACTATCTCTGTGATACTCATTTGGAGGTGATCAGAGGTCTGGGGTTGGAAATAAACTCTGCTTCTTCATCCTTCTCACTTAAAAGAATGACAGCATTGTCTCTGAAAAACAGAAGATTGCAAGTGTCTGAAACACCAAAATAGTCTGATATAAAACTGAAGAATTTTGACCCAGTAATAATATCCAGGTCCTTGCTTTTCAAACTTGAATGTGTGCTGGCCCACCAGGGTCACATAGTTAGAAAGTAGAAGATCAACTCAGGAAATATAATTGCAGGATTCATACTCTTAACCAGCTTACTAATCAAACCACAAAAATGTTTAAATGAGAGGAGCCACTTTGAATTCCCATATCTTCCACCTGGAAAGAAACTTGTGAAAAGCTTAGCAAGCGTTGATCTAAATAACTAGCATGAAAAGAAAGACCCCAAGAACCAGGGAAATAGTATAACTTTCATAATTTAACCAACCTGTGATTAAATGAACCAGTGTCTTCCTTATACATATTAAATATCTGAGATGAACTTGCTGTTGACACTACTTCAGGGAAATTGGATGGATGGATGTACCTTTTTACCAGAGTGGTGGCTTTTTTTTCCTGGTTCATCTCTTGAGACATTTTGATCCTTTCCTGTTTGCCATAGTATAGGAAAGACAGACAGGATAATTGTGTGAGGGAAGATTCTAAGAAGTAGAGGATTCTTAAGTATACAATTTAAGAAAATAAGCAAAGCCAAAAATCAGTTATTTAAGTAGATTAATAAGATATATAAATCCCTAAGAATACTGACCAAAAATAAAAGCAAGAATGAGAAAATGTAATGTCAGAAACAAAAAAGAGAATGTGACTGCAAACCCCAGAAACATTTAAAAAATAAGAGAATATGCCCTGCTTGGGTAGCTTAGTTGGTTGGAGTGTCATCCTGTACACCAAAAACTTGTGGGTTTGATGTCCAGTCAGGGCACATACCTAGGTTGTGGGTTCAGTCCTCAATCAGAGTACATGAGGGAGGCAACTGATGTCTGTCTGTCTGTCTGTCTTTCTCTCTTCCCTGCTTCGGCTCTCTCTAAAAAAAAATCAATAAACATATCCTCATGTGAGGATTTAAAAATAATAAATTAAAAACATAAGATAAATGATCATAAATAGCTTTTACCAACATATTTGACAACTTAGATGAAATGGACAAGAATGATGTTTAAAAACTTATGTAAGAAAAAAATAGAAAACTTGAATAGTCCTATATCTAGTAAAGAAATTATATCCATTATTAAAAACCTTTCTAGAAAGAACACCTCAGACCCATATTTTCACTACTGAATTCTTTCATATTTTAAGAAAGAAGAAACACTGATATTATAGCAAATCCTCCAGAGCATAGTTAGTGCTACTCAGTTGCAAACTAATTTAAATATCAAAATGATGCTTTTCATATCTCTTTCACTACTTCCATGGAATCAGAAGTTATCTTTATACAGCTGTGGTAGCTGGTGTCCATGGTACCACACACCCCTGTGCCAATGCCCCTGCGCCAACATTCTCTCTTTCATCTGGTTGGATCTTTTCATTGTTCCTACCTTTTTCTTAAACCCATGAACCCTTCCCTGTTTCAATCTTTGTCATACCCTTGGTTCCACTAATTGAAACTGGGCCAAATTTATGGCTACCTCAATCATGAGGACAATAAAAATGAAAGAGAAATTACCAATATGGCTCACACTTCTTAATTAATAAAATAAAAATCTTTTTTCTATAATGATTAATAAGCAGGCATAATTTTTATAGTTGCCACCACAGTACATATATAATTTTGAAAATACTATTTTATTTAAAAACAGGCTATAAGTGTTATTTTATGTTCTTTAATAATCATAATTATCATTCTAGCAACTGTAATTTTATTTGAACCTGTGCTCTTCAGGTATATCCTCTTGAAAGTTCTCAATGTTTCTAAAGCATTTCTTTTGGAGGGAAGAGAAGATAAGAGTCTTCTTTACTCTCTAGCCTTAATTTTCCCTTTCTTTAAACCACTCACAATATAAATTTATAACATATTTACATTCTTTTTTTTTTAAGATTTTATTTATTTATTTTTAGAGAGGGAAGGGAAGGAGAGAGAGAGAGAGAGAGAAACATCAGTGTGCGGTTGCTGGGGGACATGGCCTGCAACCCAGGCATGTGCCCTGACTGGGAATCGAACCTGCGATGCCTGGTTCTCAGCCCGCGCTCAATCCACTGAGCCACATCAGCCAGGGCAACATATTTACATTCTTATACATATCAATTTGTACTACAGAAAACTATACAGATGTATATGAAAATATATGCATTTTTACAGTTCACCCAAAACTCACCAATGACTAGCTAAATACTAATAATAAGTTGTTTAAATAAATTATAATATATTCTATACAATAAAATGTTGTTAGGAGAAATGATGTCTACCATAAAATGTTAACATAAAAATATGTGCATCTGTATATTTTTGAGTTAAAAAACAAGGCACAATTAGTTTATATAAGATGATCTCATTTTTAATTTGGAAGGGTTGCCATTAAACAGTTATTTTCAAAGGATAAGATCATAGGACATTTATTATATGTTTTAAATTTCTGCAATTTTGTATTACTTTTACAACTAAAATACAATATCTAGGATCAAAAAATAAAGAAAAATATATGGAGACTTTACAATTCCACCATATTTTAGGCACAGTTGTCAAGATTAAGGGTCACTTGCAGGAAACAAAGTATTTTATGACACTGCTGTATACTAGGAATAATTTCTGAAAGTCTAGGTGCATTCAATGATTAAATTTTTATTAAGCTAATGCTGTGGTCAGGCACTGAAACAAGATTTCTGATATCATAGAGCTTACATTATATACTGTGGAAACAGACAATAAACATATGAAGCAATAAGTAAATAAAATAATTGCAAACCATACATTAGAGGTGACTGCTAAGAACAAAATGATAAGATAGTGAGAAAGGAAATCATGGTAGATAATCAGTTGGAGAGGTTTTGGCAAGGATAACACAAAAGCTAAGACTTGGAGAGTGGGAATGAGCCATCCAGTAAAAACAAACAAACAAACAAACAAAAACAAACAAACCCAGGCAGGGACAGCATCCAGCAGTAGACATCAAGATAAAAGTATTAAGGTGGGACAGTGCTTCAAGTATTTAAAAAACAAGAAGGCAGAGTTACAAGAAAAGTATATAATTTGTGATTTGTAGGACATACCAGTTTTTAAATCCACATTTCTGGGAAAGATAAGAGTTGCTCAAAGACCAGAAGACATGAGGATTGAAGTCTAGGCTCAGACCCTCGCATGGTATTAAGCATCCTTGGTTAGTTTGGTTTCCTTGTCCAACGGTAGTTCATAATTTATCTTCACACAGATGGCCTTATCCTGTGAAACAGCATCTAACTAATTCTAACTTTTCAACAGAAATTTACAGTTAAAAATTCTTGCCATATTCCAACCTCCAAAGGTTAATGTGAAACTTTAATAAACCATCATTCATTCGAATGGTCAGGAAATAAGGTGTGAAATACCAAATAAATCATTCTGGAATCACAGACTTTTAGGTCTTGGGATAACATTTGGCCTTTGAATTTATTTTACAGATAACAAAACTGGTATGTAGGGTAGTGTTGAGGGCCGCCCTGCCTGGTCTCAGGAAGCTGTGACCCCCTGTGACTTAGGCTGAGTGAGAGACCTCCGGATCAGGAGCCACTAAGGAGACAAAAACTTATTCCCCTGGCATGAACGCTACCTGTTCTGTGCCTGGTCTTTAAATGCTAGATCAGTTACCAATGACGGGTAAGACTCCTCAAGGGAGGGGCAACCTAAGCCAGGTTCTGATCTTGTAAAGGCCTCTGTGGAATAAGTTTCACGAGACTGTGGAAATAAATGAAGGGGCTGTGGAAAGGAAGGGGTGATCGGCATCTACCCCTGCCCCCTCTTAGCCTGAGTCTTTGTACTCAGATGTGAGAAATCCAAGTCTCCTTGCTGCCTCTGTCTCTAGCCCTTCCCAGGGCCTACTTAGCAAATAGCCTAAGGAAGGGGCAGCTCAGACCTGAGACGGTGGACCCCCGGGGTAATAAGGCCTGAGACAAAGAATATGCAAGATCCTGTGAGATCTGTTTGCTGGAGGATGTTTTTAACTTGGGATTTGAAGGCATGGTCAGGAAACCTTTGAAACCTGTAGTCTTTTCATATGATAAAACTCCAATCTCTGCCCGGAATCACAACAGAAACTCTGTTAACATCCTTGTAAGATATGTGTTCCCTTCTGCCAGACTGTCAATCCTTAAACTGTGTCTACTTTCTCAATAAAAACCCACTGGGACAAAGGAAGGGGCTCTTCCCCCTAGGGGGATTTAGCCTGGAGCGGCTCAACATTATTGGAGAGTGAGTGCTCTGTCTTCCACTCAGAAAACTGTTTCTGTGCATGATTATTTCTATAGTGTTTTTTTGCGTGTCCATAGCCGGTCTGGAGAGCCGGGTTCTGCACGCTACAGCAAGGAGGTTTTTATGTGTGTCCATAGCCGGGAAAAAGCTGGGTTCTGCACGCTTCAGTCAGACAGCCGGGTGTTTTAAGCAAGGTTTGAAAATCACTACAGGGTAGTTGAGGGCCACACAGGCAATTTTGTGGTCTCCAGTGACTTAGGGTGGAATCCCAGTTTCCACCATGGCTCACCATGTTCCTGCACCAACTGTACTCTGAAAACTTGTCCTGTCTCATTTTCCTCCACTGTTCTCTGGTTCATTCCATTTCAACCCCATTGGTCTCCTTACTGGTCCATGAATATGCCAAAGAGACCATCACCTCAGGGTCCTTGCATATGTTTTTACCTCTTCCTAAAATGTTCTCCACCCAAATATTCACATTTGGTCTCTGCTTTATGTCACCTTGTAAGGGAGATCTTAAACTAAAATTGCTCCCCTTAGTTCAATGTTCTCCATCCCTTTAGCCTGCTTTATTTATTTATGTAATTGTTTGGTCTTAGATGTTACCTAAGACCACACTTATGCTTGGCTCCTTCATGAATTCCTTTCCTCTGAGAACTGTTCCCCAATGAGTCCCAGACATATGAATGCCTCCCTCCAGCACTGCTTCTAGGAACCAACTTAAAATGCTGTGCATGAGGGAGGTAGTGTGCATTTAACAGCATTACTTGGAAATCCTTTGTGCATATATATACACACCCATCAAGATTAAATATTTGTGAAATACCTAATAAAATGGTTGAGGAACAAAAAGTAAAACCTTAATAATAAAATCAGAATCTGAGATGGTCACTTTAGTAATTATGCAATCTTTGGTTTGCAATTCCAAATGTCTGGTTCCGGAGTTGTCTTGGATATCTGTGCATCATGTTGACCTAACTAAATGTGCAAGGCAATGGTATCAAACACAGACATCACATTGCCAGCAGCAAACAGTCAACAGATGCAAGCTATTTTTTTTATCTTTTCATATGTTTTCATAAACCACAGAGTCATTTTGCTTATAGCTCATCCAACATTAATCTGCACTGATGCATGTTTTCTGAGTTTCTCACTATATCATCTACAAGGCAAGGAAAAATCTTAACTATATCATGCCCTTTCATAGCGATACATGCAGGTTTTCACTAGTTCATAATACAATATATTATATCTTCAGGGTATTTTATTTGCTTCTTCTGGAAATTCCAAAACATGTTATTGTCAACTTCTTCTGAAATATCTTTGAAGATGTAACTATTACTTAAAAAGTCACACACAGTTATATTTAAATTAACCTCTGTTTTTATTCTCTCTCTGTTCAAAAGCCTAAGAATGGTCCTGGCCAGTGTGGCTCAGTTTGTTGGAGCATCATCCTGTACATAGAAAGGTTACAGGTTCAATTCCTGGTTAAGGCACATGCCTGGATTGTGGGTTTCATCACCAATGGAGACGTGTTCGGGAGGCAACCAGTCAATATTTCTCACATTGTTTCTCTCTCTCTCTCTCTCTCTCTCAATGGAAAAGCTATCTTGAAGTGAGGATATTTTTTAAAGCCTAAGAATGATACCCAATAAAAAAAATACAAAATATACAAAGACTCAGAATTGAAAAAAAAGTAATTTAGTGAGAATACCAAAAGGAAGTTCCCTTAATGAGAAACTGATTTTCAATTAAGTTGAGAGTTTCTCCATATTCAGAATTTTACATCCATGCATAGATCTGTCATTGAGAGTCCATAGACCTGCAACCTTTGTGATCATGATTGCAGTCATACCACTGATGGAAGGAGAATGCAACTGCTAGAGCCCATAATATCTCTGTAGAAATTCAGTTTTGAGTGTAAGGATGAGCATGGAAGGTTAAAAATGTGAAAGTAAATACAAAATAGGAGGTTCTTTGAGGTAAGATTGCACTGTGGTTTGTAAGTGCATATGCATTTATTTTCCCCAAAGCAAGTTTTCTGAAACAGGAGTACCACAATGTGCTGGAGGGGGGTGGCATTAAAAATTCTCTGATCACATACATGTGGGAAATACTGTAGCCCAAGACTTCTTTTCTGCGTAGTCTCAGGTCATTTTAGCACATTTCTAGTTCTGAGTAGTCATATTGCAGGAAGAAAACCCTTTTCATTTTGTTTGACACTCAAATCTCCAAACTTACCATGGAACCCTCCCTTTTTAAGTAATAGGTTTAAAATCTTGGAAATTATTGTTCTAAAAGTAATGTTTTTGAATCCATGATCATAGAGAGCTTAAGGATTTCACCCTCACCCATTTAAATATAAACTCAATGTGCTGGACAGCAGCAATATACAGACAGCTATTGCAATCATTTTAACTTTCCACTTCTCTAAATTTGCTTCTTTTCTGTAGTAAATAGTCATGCTAAATAAAAACAGATAATATTAAAAACCATCATTTTGAGGATAATTTTGAGTTGCAACTCTGTAACTTTAAGGAAAGCTGGAATTCATTTACCATGTTTGCAGTGCAGATGGTTCAAATACATTATTTGACCTTTCTCACATTAAACAAAACTTCTAGAAAAAAGAGGGAAAAATGGTTCAAGAATTTCTCATTGACTAAAGAGAAAGAACAATGACAAATACTTTTAAATTTCATAATTTTACCTTCAGGTTCCATGAATATTGGTGATATTTTGCTCTACTTAATATTTTTCTAAACATATTTAAAGAGAGTATCATGTTGCTAAAATGAACTTTACATAAAAAGAATAATTGTGTAATTATATTTGGTATTTAGATCTCAAGAAAAATATGTGGGTTTCTGTTTGCACATATTAAGTCAAAGATAGGGGATCTTCCATAGAGCTTGGGCCTTACAGCACATTCTCCTACTTGAAGTTTCCTTTTGTTTCTTGAATCCAAGTTATCAAGTCAGCTGCTAACATGAGTGTTGTGTCTTGTACCTCTCACACTTCCACAGCTCCAGCACTTAACCTCACTCCTAGCTTTTAGTGTTAATTTCCTCTGATGAAATCCCTTCCAGTTAGACTTAAAAGATGAAAAAATTCATAGCATGAATTTTACTATGACTAAAAATTGCACAAGTTTTATAGAAAAGAGGGCAAATTTTGAGGAAACATACACTCAATATTTTTGCCTTTCTATTTGCTGAATTGATGTTTCCTGTGTAGTATTGAGCAAAACCTACAACTAATGTTTTGTTGAATATTTTACAATAAGATTAATAATGTACATAAAATGTTTACAGTGTTTATGATGAGTTGAAAAAGAATGTTTGAGAAAAAACATTTAAGAGTCTAGAAATTCACAAAAGAAATATAATAATCAGGTGAAACGCCAAAGCCTTCATGATGTCAAAGTATTTTGCCAGGCTTAATTTTGCTCTCCAGCCATATCCAGTCAGTCCCCATAGCTGGTGGTGACCCAAGCAAACAACAGCACCAGAAATGACAGGTGGCAGGGCCCATCTGGCCTTTCTGCAGTGTGTGTACTCAAATCTGAGCCCCTGCTAAATGTGCCCAATAATTTATTGAATTGTGCTATGCCAGCTCTGTTTCTAGCATACTGAGCTGATGAACAACAAATAATTGCCTTGAGGATTTGTCAGGATGAGGGATAGAAACACATGGAGCTGCCTTCCCAAGGATTTTACCTTAAAAGGACCCAGATTAACTCATTTTGTTTATCTTCTACATCTTTATACATTTATAAATAAACGTGCATAGGATGAAAGGACATTTCCTAGATGAATCAATAAGAAAATCCCAGGACAGGCTATCTTTTCCTTCACTCTATAGCTGTGTCTTAGCCAGCATCTCAACCTGGTGAAGTGGTTGATCAGATGATCAAATGATACTGTTTCCTTATTTTCTTTGACCTAATAACAAGATTGGATCAAATTGTTAAGTTATTATTTTAGTCACCCAGATAACAGGTTTAATTCATTGTAATGCATTAAATTACACAAAAGGATAAAAGAAATAATTTCTTATGGCCAGAGGAAAATACCTGAACTGACCACCAAAGAACCTAATTGACTCTCAAATTGCCGCCTATTAACAATATGCTCACCAATCTTAGAAATTACAAATCAACAGGTAGATGTATAGACATAAATGATAAATATATGCGTCCACACATATATATGTATACATATATATGTGTGTGTGTATTTATCATTGGTATCTTTCCATTTGGAGGGAGTTTCAAATTGTCTGTGAAGAAGGAAATACTTCCTGTTTAGTACAATTAATGACTGCATTAGCATAAAAATGGCTTGAGTGACACAGTTTATAAATGCATAATAAATGGGAAAATGATGGTGTTTAGAGGGTCCAGACAAAAAAACTTTATCAGTTCCTCATAGGCCCTCATGGTCCAGCCCCTAAAGAGACCATAACAAATACTGCACAATCACTGACCTCAGGGAGGACACTGTCTATGAGCAGGCAGTCATTTTTGTACTTTGTCCGAGATGCTGGGTTCTTTATTTTTTCCAATAAGAACAAATAGAGGTAGTTTTTAAAAGTTTAAGAAAAAACCTCTCCTCTTAAAAAATAAAACTCCATCTATTTTCTACTTCTTTCTCTTTTCTTTGTTTTTCCCCAGCAGTCCCAGTTAAAGAATTAGCTGGACTGGTATAACTATACATAATCTTTAACAAGTACCTAAAGATTTTTTTCTCAAGCTATTTTCAGCAAATTGGGTCCCCTATGACTTGATAGGGCAGAAAAACAGAATTTGAGGGTCTGATTCTGATTTTGATAGGTCAAATGGAATTTGGATTACAAATCTCCTAGACTCATCCCTCTCAATTTTTAAGAAGTCATTTAAATAAGTGAACAGCACACTACACTTGTGCTTTATCCAGATTATTAAGTTATCTGAAAAAAAAAGTAAATTAAGAATAGCCATTAGGTGGTGAATCTAATTAGCAAAATTCCAGCTCTAGAGGTCTTCAAATAGCTGAGTAGACATTATTCAGTGCAATTGTGATAATTCCCTCATATGCTTTCTCATAGAAAGTTAGCATTGTGGAGATAACTTCACAGAGCAGAGGGAATTCTATTTGGAACAAAGAGTATCGTTTCTTTGAATATGATTTCCTGATGCTAGACTGTGAGGAGTGATGTGTGCCTCCAACACAATTCTCTGTTTGAGCTTTTTATGTTCATACAGGTTACACAAACTTGTTGAAAAACTAAGGACCCCCTTAAATTCCTATGCAATTCTTTGAAGGTTTATACCCTATTAAAAAAAAAGACCTGAGGTTATATATTAATTGCTTTTTTATTCACATTTTATCAGAAATATTAGAAAGAAATTAAACCATCCTTAGTTGTCTACTACTTTTTAACTTTATGCCTAGTGTAAAATTGAAGTCTTTTCTAAGGTCACTTCTCAGGGTAAAATAAAGAATTCAAAAGGAAATTTTCCTTTTTATTCATGTGAATCTTATAGAAACTCCATGTTTGGGGATTTTAAAATTATTTTCAAATTTTATAGCCAGTCCTTTAGAGTCATCCATTTTCCAGGGGTTGTTCTTCCAGCTTTTCTCATTTACCTGGCCGTTAGCACCTCCATCAACACTGGGGCAGAAAGACAGGGAACAAATAGAAGCAAGTGCCATCCCCACCCCATGACACTAGACTCACATATACTGACTGAGTTGCTGGGAAACAAGGCTGAGGTACATAGACCCACAGCTGCTATAGCCTCCCAGTGGTCTACTAGGGGCAGGGACAGGGATTGGAGTCCCTCCCCATTTCATGCTGCTCTCTTTAAAAAGACCCCTGCCCATGTTTTCAGCAAAGCAGATGTGCCATCCTCACTCTCAGGTTTCCCTCTCTCTAAGGGAGAGAAATGTGGTCTCAGCATAGGATGGAGGCAACCAGGCTCTACCATGTAGATTAGGTGATCCATGAGCCAAGTTCAGCCAAGAATGTCCTGATAAAGAAGTTTCAGCTACTGAGATTTATGATAAAAATAATTTAAATACTTTTTAAATTTTGATTTATTTATAGAGAGATGAAGGGAGAAAGGAAAGAGGGAAACGTCAATTTGTTGTTCCACTTATTTATGCAGTAATTAGTTGATTCTTTTTAAACTTAAATATATTAGTATTTATGGCATTACACTTGTCCAAGTTTTCTACCCTTTGCCTGCCTCCACCCAACATGGGCCCCACTCCCACAGTCAATCTCCCCACTGTTGTCCATGTCCACTAGTCATGCACATATGTCCTTTGACTAATATCTTCATCTTTGTTCAACCAGTCCCCACCTGCCCACTCCTCTCTTGCAGCTGTCAGTCTGTTCCATGTTTCTATGCCTATGGTTAGTTTGGTCCTTAGTTTATTTTGTTTATTAGATTCAGTTATAAGTGAAATGATATGGTATTTGTCTTTTATTGACTGGCTTATTTCATTTAGCATAACAGTCTACAATTTTTGACAATACTGTCACAAAAGGTAAGAATGTCTTCTTTGTTACTTCAGCATAGTATCCCATTCTGTAAATATATCACTGTTTTTGTTTTATTCACTCATCTACTGATGGGAACTTAGTGGTTTCAAAATTTTGGCTATTGAAAATAACACTTCTATGAACATAGGGGTGCGTATATTCTTTAGAATTGGTGTTTTGAGATTGTTAGGGTATATTCCCAGCAGTGGAATCACTAGGTCAAAAGGAAATTCCATTATTAATTTTTTGAGGAGACCCCATATTGTTTTTCTCAGTGGCTGTACTAGCCTGCCTTCCCATCAATACTGCACTAAGTTTCCCTTTACTCTACATCCTCACCAGCACATGTTGTTGATTTATTAATGATAGCCATTCTGACAGAAGTGAGGTGATATCCCATTGTGGATTTAATTTGTATCTTTCTGGTGGCTAGGGATGAGCATTTTTTCATATGTCTAGGGAACATCAATATGTCCTCCTTAGAGAAGTGCCTATTCAGATCATTTGCCCATTTTTAAATTGGATTGTCTGTCTTCCTGGTATTGAGTCATATGTACGAGTTCTTTATACATTGTGAAGATCGAACCCTTGCTCATGTGTCATTGGCAGAGAGGTCCTCCAATACAGTAGGTCCCTTTTCACTTTGATAATGGTTTCCTCAATTGCACAGAAGTTTTTTTTTAATTTTATGCAATCCCATTTGTTTATTTTTTCCTTTGTTTCCCTTGCTCTAGGATAATATATATGCAAAAACATTGCTATATGAGATATGATAAATTTTACTGCCTATGTTTTCCTCTAGGATTTTTAAGGTATACTGACTTATTTTAAAGTCTTTTATACATTTTGAGTTTATTCTACTACATGGTGTAAGATGACCTAGTTTCATTTTGTTGCGTGTACCAGTCCAGCTCTCACACAATTTATTGAAGAGACTGTCCTTACTCCATTGTATGTTCCTGCCTCCTTTGTCAAAGATCAATTGACCATAAACATGTGGGTTTATTTCTGGGCTTTATACTCTTTTTCACTGATCTATGTGTCTCTTTGTATGCCAGTACCAGACTGTTTTGATTACAGTGGCCATAGAGTAGTTTGATGTCAGGTGTTCCCTCCAACTCTGTTCTTCTTTAACAAGATTGTTGAGGCTACTCAGGTCTGTTTTGGTTCCATATAAACTTTTGGAATACTTTTTTTTAGATATGTAAAATATGTTATTGGTGTCTTAATAGGAATTTCATTGAATCTATAGATTGCTTTGAGTAGTTATTGACATTTTAATACTGCTAATTCTTCCAGTCCATGGACATGGTATATGTTTCTATTATTTTATGTTCCTCAGTTTTTTTCTTCAGTGTCCTGTAGTTTGCTTGGTATAAGTCTTTTACCTCCTTGGTTTAATTTACTCCTACATACTTTATTTTTTATTGTTATTGAAAATGTAAATGGTATTGTTTTCTTAGTTTCTCTTCCTGATAGTTCATTATTTGGGTATTAATGCCATACAATTCTGAGTATTGACTTTGCATTTTGCTACATTGCTGAATTCATTTATTAGTTTTGGTAGATTTTTTGTAGAGCCTAAAGGATTGTCTATATACAACATCATGTTGTCTGCAAATAATGACAGTTTTATTTTATCCTTTCCCATTTGAGTGCATTTTATTTCTTCCTCCTGTCTGTCCACTGTGGCTAGGACATCCAGTATTATGTTGAATAAGAGTGGTGAGGACTTCCGGCCAAGATGGAGTCATAGGTAGACACACTGTGCCTCCTCACACAACCAAAATAAGGACAACAACAATTTAGAAACAAAATAACAACCAGAACTGACAGAGAATTGAACTGTATGGAAGTTGGACAACCAACGAGTTAAAATAGACACATTCAACCAGACCAGTAAGAAGGGTGGAGTTGGGCAACCAGGTGAAGAAGGGTTGAGGCACAAATAGCAGTGGCACCAGGCACGTAAGGCATCCCGGGAGTGCAAGACCATAGTGGGCAGACTCTGGGCAAACAGGTGGCAGCTGGAAGACCTCAAGCATGGGGTGGTAATGGGCAGTCAGACCCAGTGAGGAGGTGATTGTGAAATGAGGCACTGTGTGCAAGGTGACTGGCTGAATGGGCTGTCTCACACTGGCACCCAGATAAACCAGGAGAAATTGGAAAAATTGGGGAGTGAGACAGACCGCACAACCCAGGGTTCTGATGATGGGAAATAGAGCCTTGGGGCACTGATTGAAAACACTTGTGGGGGTTGAGGTGCTGGGAGAGACATTCAGGGCTACAGAAGAGTTCGTTGGAGAGACCCACGGGGTCCTAGAACATGCACAAGCCTACTCACTGGGAATCAGCACCAGAAAGGCCCAGTTTGCTAGGGGGAAGTGGCAGAAGGGACTGAAATCCAACAGTGAGCAAAGCAAACAACATTGTTCCCTCTCAGACCCCACCCCCACATACAGTGTCACAACCCAGCAACTGGGTGAACACCTAAAGCTCCACCATCATACATAACAGGTGCAACAAGACAAAAAAAAAATGGCACAAATGGAAAAACAGATCAAAGCCCCAGAAATAATACAATTAAGCAACCAAGAGATAGCCAACATATCAGATGCACAGTTCAAACCACTGGTGATCAGGATGCTCACAGAATTGGTTGAATTTGGTCACAAATTAGATGAACAAATGACGGCTTGCTAAGTGAAATGAAGAAAAATGCACAGGGAACCAATAGTGATGGGAAGAAAACTGGGACTCAAATCAATGGAGTCGATCAGAAGGAAGAAAAAACAACCAAACAGAAAAGAATGAAGAAACAAGAATTCAAAAAAATGAGGAGAGGCTTAGGAACCTCCAGGACATCTTTAAACATTCCAATGTCTGGATTATAGGGGTACCAGAAGAAGAGGAAGGGCAACAGATTGAAAACTTATTTGAACAAATAATAAAGGAAAACTTCCCCAATCTGGCAAAGGAAATAGACTTCTAAGAAGTCCAGGAAGCTCAGAGAGTCTCAAAGAAGATGGACCTAAGGAGGAACACACCAAGGCAAATAATAATTACATCACCTAAGATAAAAATAAGAGTCTTAGAAGCAGCAAGAGATAAGGAGACAGTAAACTACAAAGGAGTACTCATCAGACTGTCAGCTAATTTCTCGAAAGAGACCTTACAGGCAAGAGGGGGTTGGAAAGACGTATTCCAGGTCATGAAAGGCAAGGACCTACATCCAAGATTGCTCTATCCAGAAAAGCTTTCATTTAGAATGGAAGGGCAGATAAAGTGCTTCTCAGATAAGGTCAAGTTAAAGGAGTTCATCATCACCAAACCCTCATTTTATGGAATGTTAAAGGGACTCGTCTAAGAAAAAGAAGATAAAAAACATTATAGTAAAATGACAGCAAGCTCACGATTATTAACCACCACACCTAAAACAAAAACAAAAGCAAAAACAAACTAAGCAAACAACTAGAACAGGAAGAGAACCACAGAAATGGAGATCACATGGAGGGTTATCAACAGGGGAGTGGGAGGAGGAGAGAGGGAAAAAAGGCACAGAGAATAAGTAGCATAGATGGTAGGTACAAAATAGACGGGAGGTGCAAGAATAGTATGGAAAGTGTAGAAGCTAAAGAATTTATGACACATGAACATGAACTAAAGGGGGGAAATGTGGGTGGGAGAAGGTATGCAGGGTAGAGGGGAGTGAAGGGGAGAAAATGAGACAATTGCAATAGCAGAATCAATAAAATATATATTTTTAAAAAGAGTGATGAAAGCAGACACCCCTGTCTTGTTTCTGATCTTAAAAGAAATTCTTTTAGTTTTTGCCCATTGAGTATGATGTTGACTACAGTTTTTTTCTTTGTGAAAGGCCTTTATTATGTTGAGATATTTTTCCTGTATTCCCACTTTGCTGAGAGTTTTTATAATAAATGGATTTCTAGATTTTATCAAATGTTTTTATGCAGCTATTGATATAATCATGTGATTTTTATCTTTTATTTTGTTTATGTGGTGATTAACATTTATTGATTTGTGAATGTTATACCAAACCTTGCATCCTCAATATAAATCCCACTTGATCAATGTGTATGATCTTTTTAATGTGCTAGTGGATCCAGTTTACCAATATTTTGTTAAGGATTTTAGGGTCTATATTCATCAGAGATATGGGCTTATAATTTTGTTTCTTTGTTGTGTCTTTACTTGATTTTGGAATTAGGATAATGCTGGCCTCATACAAAGAGCTTGGATATCTTCCTTCTTAAAATTTTTAGAGTAGTTTTGAGAAGCACAGGTGTTATTTCTTTGAATGATTTGTAAAAATTCACCTGTGAAGCCATCTTGTCCAGGACTTTTGTTTGCTGGAAGTTATTATTTTATTTCTGCTCAAGTTTTATTAGTTGTTATTGGTATATTCAAGTTTTCTCCTTCTTCCTGGTTATATGCAGGTTTTCTGCTTCTTCTGGTTCCAGTTCTGGTACATTATATATTTCTAGAAATTTATCTGTTTTGTCCAGTTTGTCCAACTTCTTAACATGTAGTTGTTCATAGTATTTCCTTATGCATCTTCCTATTTCCATGGTATCAGTTTTTACCTTTCCTCTTGCATTGCTGATTTTATTTATTTAGTTTCTCTTTCTTCTTGATGAGTCTGGTTAAAGTTTCATCAATTTTGTTTATCTTTACAAATGACAAAATCCTAGATTTGAATTTTTTTTAGTCTCTATGTCATTTATTTCTGTTCTGATCTTGATTACTTCCCTCTACTCAGTCTGGGCTTAGTTTTTTGCTGTTGTTTCAGTTCTTTTAGGTTCTGGGTTAGATTGTTTATGTTTTCTAACTTTTAAAAATTGTATTTTCCCATTACTATTTATCTCCCTTATACCATCATCCACATCTACCCACCACCTCCAGCCCATAATCACCACACTGTTTACTATGTCCATCAGTTCTTTTTCTTTTTTGCTCAATTTCTCCACCTTATAACCACCTTCCACCCTGAGGTCTGTCAGCCTAATGTCTATCTATGAGTCTGCCTCTACTTTGCTTATTAGTTCAATTTGGTCATTAGATTCTGCACATGAGTGAAATCATATGGTATTTGTCTTTCCCTGACTTGCCTTAATTCAGTTAGCATATTGTTCTCCAGGTCTATTTATGCTATCTCAAAGAGTAATTTCTTCTTTTTTATGGCCAAGAAGTATGCCATGGTGCAAATGTACCATAGTGTTTTATCCACTCATGTACTGATGGGCACTGGGAAAGCTTCTAATTCTTGGCTATTGTAAATGATGCTGCAGTGAACTTAGGGGTACTTATAGTATTTTGAATTAGTGTTTGATGATTCACTGGATAAATTCCCAGAAGTGGAATCACTGGAACTTAAGGGAGTTCCATTTTTAATGTTTTGAGGTAAATCAATACTGCTTTTGACTGTACGGGTCTACATTCCCACCAACAATGCAAAAAAGCTTTCTTTTCCCCATATCCTCACCAATACATATTGTTTGTTGATTTGCTAATGATAGCAATTCTGACCAGTGTGAGGTGATAGCTCATTTTGGTTTTATTTTTCATTTTTCTGATGATTAGTGACATGGACTGCATTTTCATATTCTCAGATGACATGATACTGTATGTAAGGAACTCTAAAGATTCTATAAATGACTAGAACTGCTAAATGAAGTCAGTAAATAGCAGGATACAAAATTAGTATCCAGGTCAGTTGTATTTTTATATGCCAATAATTAACTAGCATAAAGGAAAATGAAGACAGCTCCATTGACAATTACTTCAAAAAGAATAAATTACCTAGGAATAAATTTAAGCAAGGATTTAAAAGGCCTGTACTCAGAAAATTATAAGACAATGAGAAAAGAAATTGAAGAAGACGCAAATAACTGGAAGCCCATACTGTGTTCATGGATGGAAAGAATTAACATTATGAAAATGTGTAAGCAATTAAGATTATGAAAAATCAAAGCAATCTATAGATTCAATGCAATTCCTATCAAGATGCCTATGACATATTTCACAGAACTAGAACAAATATTTCCAAAATGTTTATGGAACCACAAAAGGCCCTGAATAGCAATAGCAATCTTGAGAAAAAAGAATAAAGCTGTAACAATCTTGCTACTTAATATCAAACTATATTATAAAGCCACAGTAATCAAAACAGTGTGATATTGGCATAAAAACAGACACATAGTTCAATGGAACAGAATAGAGAACCCAGAAATAAATGCACACCTTTATAGTCAATTAATATTTGACAGACAAATCAAGGACATACAAAGAGATAAAGATAGTTTATTCAATAAATGGTATTGGGAAAATTAGACATATACATGGAGAAAAATTAACCTTAGACTATCTGCTTACCCCACTTACAAGAGTAAATTCAAAGTGGATTGAAGACTTAAATGTTAGACTCAAAACCATAAAAGCCCTAGAAGAATACATGGGCTATAAAATCTAAAACATTGCTCATAGCAGTATTTTTTTTTCTGATATAGTGCAAGGGAAACAAAAAGTAAACAAATGGGACTACATCAAACTGAAAAGTTTTTGCCCAGTATGAACACCATCAACAAAATAAAAAGATAACCCATTGAATGGGGAAAATATTTGCCAGTGTATCTGATAAGGGTTTAATAGCCAGCCCTGACTGGTGTAGCTCAGTAGATTGTCAGCTTGCAAAATGAAAGAGGTTGTTAGCCAAATTTTACAAAGAACTTATAAAACTCAGTACCAAAAAGCAAGCAACCCAATTAAAAATGGCCAAAGGACCTGAATAGACACTTACTCAAAGAGACATACAGATAAACAATACACATATGACAAGATGCTGTATCTTCTTTAGGAAGGCCTGTAATGGTATGAACTTTCTGCTCAGAACTGGTTTTCTGTTTCCCATAAGTTTTGGGTTGTTGTGTGTTCATTTTCATTTGTCTCCACATACTTTTTGATTTTGTCCTTGATCTCATTGTTAACCCATTAATTATTTAATAACATGTTATTTAGCCTCCATGTATTAGAATGTTTTTGGTGTTTATATTGAGGCTGATCTATAGTTTCCAACCATTGTGAGCTGAGAGAATGCTTGATATGATTTCCATTTTCATGAATTTATTAATACTTATGTTGTATCCTATCATGTGTTTGAACTTTGAAATGGTACCATGTGTACTTGAGAAGAATGTGTATTCTGTTGCTTTGGAACGAAATGTTCTGTAAATGTATAATTAAATCCACTCAATCTAGTGTGTCATTTAAGGTAGCAGTTTTCTTGTTGATTTTTTTTTGTCTGGAAGATACATCTAGTGGTGACAGTAAGGAGTTAAAATCATCTATAAAAACTGTTTTGCTATCAATTTCTACCTTAAAGTCCTCCAAGATTTTCTTTATATATTTAAGGTCACCTATATTGAGTGTATATATGTTTACAAGGGCTGTATTCTCTTGTTGGGTTGATCTCTTTTAGTAATGTGCAGTGATTTTCTTTTTATCTTGTTATGGCCTTTGTCTTGAAGTTTATTTTGTCAGATATAAGTATTGCTACCTTAGTTTTTTTGTCTCCATTTGCATGGAATTGTCTTTTCCATCCCCTCACTTTCAGCCTGAGTAAATCTTTTGTTCTAAGGTGGGTCTCTTGTAGACAGCATATGTATGGGTCATGTTTTCTTACCCATTCAACTCCTCTATGTCTTTTGATTAAAACATTTAACCCATTTACATTTAAGGTTAATATTGATATTTACTTATTCATTGCCATTTGCTCCTCTCTCTCTCTCTCTCTCTCTCTCTCTCTCTCTATATATATATATATATATATATATATATATATATATCCTTCTTAAAGCACTTTCTTTAGCATCTCCTGTAATGCTGGTTTGGGGGATGGGTACAATAAAAGAATCTTAAGAGGAGATTATTTTATTGAAGAAAATGGAGAAGTGAATAATAAATTGAGATAAATTCATAAAATATAATACTATACAGCAATGGAAATAAACACAGAGATAGACACATCAAAGTGGATAATTGAAGAAACACTACTTTGTGTTAAAAGAGTCACTTCTAGAAAAACATATATGTTATGATTGCATTTAGATAGTCAAAAACAGCACAAAAGTAAGCAGCAGATGAGCTATATTTTCTATGGTGCTCTCTGTGGGGTGAGGTGCCTTGGGTGGCCAAGAATGAACTCTCTAAAATATCAATGATATTCTGTTTCTTAACCTGTGTGGTTAATAGATGAGATTCAGTATTATTATTGCATTTTAATAATTATTTTATTACAGACATTTGTGTATATATGGCATCTTTAATTAAAATCAAATAAACCAAAAATATAAAAGGAAACTGTTTCATTTTGCTGTTAAATTTAACCCAAAAAGAAGGTTGGCTGGATAGCATTTTACCATCAGAGCTGAACTAGGAGGGTGTAATACATTAAGGAGATAAAAAGCCAGACAAATAAGGGAAAGGAAGGAGGCAGTGAGGGAGGGAAGGAAATAAAGAAGCAGAGACAAAAGTTTGAGGGACAAACTGTTCTGGTGACCTTACTTTCATTTCTGAATAAAGTCTTGTCTACAGCCAGATCTACCTTCATGAACATTTTAGTTACTGGAAATGTTACCTGAGTTAACTTCCTTCATTTCCTAAAACTAAAATATGAGGAGCAAGTTGCTTACACACACACAGAAGCCTAGACGATACAACATTTTACTTTTCCTCCTCACCTGTTGCTATTAAGCTTGGTAATATCAGAGAATTATTTGGGGACCCCAAATAAATAAAAAAAAAACCCAGTGTTCAGGCTCCATCTCCATTCCCTATACGTCCTCCAAAAATATTGAGACATGGAGTTAGAGCACCATCCATAATTATTCTATTAGTGGATGACAGAAAAATAAATGCAGATAGATTAAAATGAGATCTTGCAAGTGTGTTCACTTTCACCACTCTTATTGAACATAGTAGTAAAGTTCTAGCCACAGCAATTAGAAAGAGAAAGAAACAAAAGGCATCCAAAAAGGGAATAAGGAAGTAAAAGTGTCACTGTTTGCAGATGACGTGATAGTGTACATAGAAATCCCTATAGTCTCCACCAAAAAACTGCTCAACTTAATGAGTGAATTTGGTGGGATGCAATGTCAATACCCAGAAATCATTGGTATTTTTGTACACCAACAAAGAACTATCAGAAAGAGAAAACAGAAAAAGATTCGTATTTGCTCTAGCAAAAAGAGAGAATTACATTAGAATAAATTTAACTGAGGACATAAAAGTCCTATACCTAGAAAACTATAGAACATTAAAGAAAGAAATTGAGGAAGATACACATATATGAAAACATATACCCTGTTCATGGGTTGGAAGAATTAATATCATTAAAATGTCTTTACTACCCAAAACAATAGATAGATTCAATGTAACCCCTATTAAAATATCAATAGCATATTGTACTAATCTAGAGCAAATACTCTAAAAACTTATATGGAACCAAAAAAGGCCCCTAATAGCCTCAGCAATCTTGAGAAAGAAGAACAAAGTTGGAGGGATCATAATATCTGATATAAAACTATACTACAAGTCCACTGCAATCAAAAGGGTCTGGTACTGGCATAATAAAAGACACATGGACCAATGAAACAGAATAGAGAGCCCAGAAATGAACTCATATCTCTATGATCAATTAATATTAGACAAAGGAAGTGCCATCATACATTAGAGTAAAAATAGTCTTTTTAATAAATGATGTTGTAAGAGTTGGACTCTTACATACAACAAAATGAAACTAGACCACCAACTTATACTATATACCAGAATAAACTCAAAATGGATAAAAGACTTAAATATAATTTGTGATACCATAAAAGTCCTAGTGAAAAACATAGGCAGTAAAATTTAAGATATCTCACATAACAATAGTTTTGCTGATATATCTCCTAGAGCAAGGGAAACAAAGGAAAAAGTAAAAAAATGGAACTACATCAAATTAAAAGGCTTGTGCATGGCTAAAGAAACCATCATCAAAACGAAAAGGAAACCAACCATATGAAGAATATATTTACGAATGACACATCAGACAAGAGTTTAACCTCTAAAATATATAAATAAGTCATATGACTCGACACCAGGAAGACAAACAATCTAATTTGAAAATGGGCAAAGGACCTGAATAGTCACTTCTCTTAGGAGGACATACTGATGACCCATAGACATATGAAAAAATTCTCAACATCACAAGCCATCAGAGAGATGCAAATGAAAACCACAAAAAGAAGGTTGGCTGGATAGCAACCTTCTGTCAGAATGGCTATCATTAATAAATCAACAACAAATGCTGGTGAGGATATGAAGAAAACGAAACCCTAGTGCACTGTAGGTCAGAATGTGGACTGGTATAGCCACTGTGGAAAACAATATGGAGTCTCTTCAAAAAATTAAAAATGGATGGGAACTGGACTTTCGGCCAAGATGGAGGCATAGGTGGACACACTGTTTCTCCACGCACAACCAAGATAGGAACAACAACAATTTAGAAACAGAATAACATCCAGAACTGACAGAAAATTGATTTAAATGGAAGTCAGACAACCAAGAAGTTGAAATAGACCTGTTCATGCAGACTGGTAGGAGGGCGGAGTTGGGCAGCTAGGCTCGGGTTGCAGTGGGGAGAGCAGAGTTGGGACCAGGCGCATCAGGCATCCGAGGGTGCATAAGGCATCCAGGGTACGCAAGACCGAAGTGGGTGGACCCTGAGTACACTTGCGGCAGCTGGCAGGCCCCGGCAGAGGGGTGGCACCCGGCAGACCCAGTGAGGCGGTGATTGTAAAGCAAGGCAGTGCATGCAACTCAGGATCCCAGCGCTGGGAAATACAGCCTTGGGACACTGATCGCGGATGCCTGTGGAAGTTGAGGCATAGGGAGAGACACCCAGCCTCACAGGAGAGGTCCTTGGAGGGCCCCACAGCATGCACAAGCCAACCCACATGGGAATTGGCCCCAGAGGGGCCCAGTTTGCTTGGGGGAAGCAGCAGAAGGAACTGAGGTGCCACAGAGAACAGAGCAACCACCATTCTTCCCTCTCCACCCCACCCCCACATACAACGTCACAACCCAGGGACTGGGGTGCCCCGCCCTGGTGAACAACTAAGGCTCCGCCCCCTACTGTAACAGGCATGACCAGACCAAAAGAGAGAGAGAGAGAGAGAGAGAGAGAGAGAGAGAGATGGCTCAAACAGAAGAACAGATCAAAGCCCCAGAACCCATCCTTTTAAGTGACCGAGAGATAGCCAACCTATCAGATGCACAGTTCAAAACACTGGTGATCAGGATGCGCACAGAATTGGTTGATTTTGGTCACAAATTAGATGAACAAATGCAGGCTACGATAAGAGAAATGAAGGAAAATGCACAGGGAATCAATAGTGATGGGAAGGAAACTGGGACTCAAAACAATAGAGTGGACCAGAAGGAAGAAAGAAACAACCAAACAGGAAACAATGGAGAAATAAGAATTCAAAAAAATGAGGAGAGGCTTAGGAACCTCCAGGACATCTTTAAATGTTCCAACATCCGAATTATAGGGGTAGCAGAAGGGGAAGAGGAAAAGCAAGATATTGAAAACTTATTTGAAAACATAATGAAGGAAAACTTCCCCATTCTGGCAAAGGAAATAGACTTCCAGGAAGTCCAGGAAGCTCAGAGAGTCTCAAAGAAATTGGACCCAAGAAGGAACACACCAAGGCACATCATAATTACATTAGTCAAGGTAAAAATGAAGGAGAGAATCCTAGAAGCAGCAAGAGATAAGGGGACAGTAACCTACAAAGGAGTTCCCATCAGACTGTCAGCTGATTTCTCAAAAGAGACCTTACAGGCAAGAGG